>JAHPZR010025419.1:17500-24402 GCA_019787425.1 Platygyra sinensis
GAATGTGCATCGCCGTTATCCTTGCGTGAGATGTCCAACTCGCTGTGATGGCAGCCAAAAGAACTAGCTAGCGCTGAGTAGAAAATTGGGACTTTGCATAAATTCCGAAAAAGAGGACAACCTCGTGAGGTATACCCAAATTTTCGAAAAATTTTCCAGGAAATTTCCGTTCCATTTGACTTTCATCCCGGAATTTCCGGAGTTTTCGATTGAATAGTTCGCTTTTCGGAAATTCAACAACTTCCGGATTTTCTGGAACCTTTCCCGGGAAATTTCCGTACCATTTGTCCCCGTTTCGAAAATTTCGAAATTTCGGGGCGAATCAATCAATCAAATCAATCAAAGACTTTATTTTACTTAGAATTAGTTGAAGGGTAAGCGCCCCTAGTTTTTGTTGTTTATAGTCATAATAAACACTCTAAAAAAACTAGGAATGGACCGATTAATGCCTCAGTCATACTTTTTTCATGGACATTGCCTCAGTTATAATTCAGTTTTTCTGGCTACGTTCCTGACCGTTGTGTGTTACCCTCAATAAATAAAGTCAGGAGCCCACATAACCCAATAACTTTGTTCTGATTGGCCGTTGGATTGGTGCGCGCGCGAATTCAAACCCCCCGCGGGTTTCTAAAAATAAAAAGATACGCGCAAAGGTTGTCTCATAGGGTTTGTATGGGAGATGAAGGCTCCAGGTGATGGGCTCCTGATAAAGTTGATTATTATTATTATTAAATAGTTTTGGTAACAAGGAAACAAGCGAAGACAGTGTAAAATTACTATCTGCCTTTTGGGCCAGCTGTAGAAAGGTTTTCTTCAAGTGTTTTTTTTTTTCCTGGAGCGTCTCTGGATCTCCGGAGGGAAGGGTAGGTCGGCCTGCTACATTGACAACGGTAAAGACTGGAGAGAGTGTTTTGTTAATAAATTTTCCCAGCTAGCCAATCAGAAGATTCAAAGTTAATGACGTAGTAGGCGCGGTGCCAAGCGCGCAAAAAACGCCAGAAATCGGTCTCGATTCATGTGGAGAAGATGTAGCAAACTTCTGACAGTTCAGAGTTCAACCCTTTGTGGAAGTTTCTTCAGAAATCAATGGTTTACTCAGGTATAAACCACATGAAAAGAAAGAGAAGAAACTCGAAGAAGTTCCACACAAACTCAGGAGGCGATGGATATAAACGCCGTTGCAATCAAGGGAAACTGCCGGCTTGACGACACTGTGGATCAAGCCAGTACTGAGTAGAGATCAGAGATGGTTGATGCACCAAGCGTCCCCAGAAAAGTTTGTTCAGGTTTGTTTAAGTTCATGCTTCGTAATCAGTTTGATCTCCTCTCTTAGGTAGTCAGGGATGGTTGACGCACCAAGCGTCCCCAGAAAAGTTTGTTCAGGTTTGATTAAGGTGGCTCAAAACAGTTTCCAGCAGTTTTCAAGACATAGATTTTGATGGGTCATAATTACCACACTTTATCAATTAATGATACAATCATAGTATCAAAAAACTGCCCAATCACTGGTGAACACATTGTTATTATTTTCGTGACACAATAGGTTACCATAGCAACACTATGACCTGCTAAAAACACCCTCAATTTCAGCTTTAAGCGCTTATATTTCAAAAACGGCTTGGTGAAATTTTTTCTTATTATAGCATTTCGATAAGCAGGATAAGATGTAACTTTGGCAAAGTTAAAAAAAATTCCGTACATGGGGTTCAGAGCCACCTTAAAATTTGTCAAAATGTGAATACTAAATGGCAACCCGTAAGACAAACTTGTAAAAGTATGAATTTTTTTTGCGATGAAAGAGGGTGGCAGCATGTTTTCTGACCGCTACCGGACCAATGATTACCAAAACAGCTGACCGAAAAATTATCATGAACTATCATATGCGTGGTCAAACAAGAAAAAACTATCATCGACTATCATGAAGAATTTGAACAAGCTCAAACTGAATGATAGTTGATGGTAGTCGATGATAGTAGATGATAGTGCATGATAGTTGGTGGTCAAACGGGAGCATGCACTCAACTATCATTGACTATTATCGACTATCATGAGCTGTTTGACCAGGGCATCAATTTGATTATCACCACAGGTAGACCATATCGCTCCATGCTTCTGATTGCGACTCCAGCTCTGTTGTAAGTGAAAAACAGCTATAAGGCCATATGCACACTTGATTTCTCTTTGACTGTGCATGACAACAGAAAAGTGCAAATGTGATGTTCTATTTATAAGGTCTTGATGGCAAACCTTGCACAAAGACTGCAGTGCAGTGCAGTGCAGGTGTATTTTGGGTTGTGCAAGTGCACATTATCATATTAGGTGGCCATCTTGAATTTATGGAGGCATTGAAAACCTAGTTTATCAAGTGTTCCATTCCAAAATAATGTCTGCATAGCTGGCCTCCTTCAGGCATAGTGCTCAGTATAATCATGATTAAAACATTGCACTTAAGTACATGTACCAGGCAATTAGTCACAGTAGCCTGCCAACAGGTTTTGTGAATGTCCAGATATTACAATGACAAAACTTTAAAAGATCAATAGAAGGGCTGTAAATACATGTTTTGAAAATGTTGGAAATTTGAATTTTACTGGTAGCATAATTTATAAATTTAGGCCAGCCTAAAAGCATAGCTCCTGGGCCAGGTTGTTCAGAGCTCCATTAACCTAACCCAGGAAAAGGTAGAATTTTGATTTGAGCTTTGTAACTTTGCAGTGATGTTTTCTGTTTATTGTTTGGCCTCCTGTTTTGAGTTTTAATGATCACCATATACACAAAACAAAGCAGCAAAAAAATATTTTCAGAGGAGAAAAAGTTATAGTTTGGTAAACTTTTAAACCTGCACTGGGTTAGCGTTAACCGGCTTCCAAACAATCCTTCCCTGTTTTGAACAAGTTAACCTGACATGAGCTTATGTCAGTGGTCAGTTTAAAACAAAAAAACACACAACCTAGATGAGTTCTAAACCTGAGCCCACGATATGGTCACATGATACTGGTCAGCAGATCTCTTGATATGACAGCTGTCAATTAAACACAATATGGATGTCTAATACCAAAGAGGCATGTCGCCATGTTGCATGATGATGTTGTTGTCATTATTGGGTGCACGCACCTGTGATCCACTCCGCTAGCCATGTTGACCATAAAAATAGTTGCATTGCCTGATTTCATACCGTGAGGGACTAGGTACGAGTCTGTTAATTATGGGATTAGCAACTATTGATCCCCATAGTCAGAAAGAGCACACCGAGATTCATAAAATCCCCAAGTTTGGTGTTAATCACGCTAGTCTTGACTGAGATACAGGCATTTAAAAACGTAAAAAAATTACAAAGAAATGTATGGAAAACCGGCCAAATCCGGACTTTTGTCCGCATTTGTCCGGTTTTCCATACATTTCTTTGTAAATTTTTTACGTTTTTAAATGCCTGTATCTCAGTCAAGACTAGCCTGATTAACACCAAACTTGCGGATTTTATGAATCTCGGTGTGCTCTTTCTGACTATGGGGATCAATAGTTGCTAATCCCATAATTAGCAGACTCGTACCTAGTCCCTCACGGTATGAAATCAGGCAATGGGTTCCTATTTTTATGTATACATGTGGTTCTGTTTCTATATTTATGGTGCTCTGCTTAGTGGCTTGAGCTCCACCATGACAACTCTGAATGACTCACGGTGCTCCTAAAACAGCTGTCATGTAAGGTGAAGGTCAAGTCTGCATACAAGTCAGTGCCCCATCAGGCCAGTGTTTGTCTCTGATATCTGTAGCATGAAGTGAATAGGAGTATTTCTACAAGTCCACTCCACTGCCAGCATTAAAGTGCACCTAACCCCGAAATATTTTTTTTTGCTTAAATGAATCTTTGCACCTGCTTGAATTGCACTGTGCCCTTTTAAACTAAATCTTGCCTTTTTTATAGGCTGTAAAGGTTATGAAATCTAGCCATCATCTGTTCCATGACCGAGCTAGTAAGTGGCATGGGTCTATTCCTGGTTTGACATCAGAGACTGATTTGCCTCGTTGTAAACATGCATGCAAATTAATAAGTTTGTTACGTCAAACCAGGAAGAGACCCGTACCCCCTCCTTGCTTGGTCGTGCAACAGATGATGGTCTGGAACAAGTCAAGATTTGGGTTAAAAAGGGGCAAAAAGGCCCAATGCATTTCAAACAGGTGCAAAGATTTATTTAAGCGAAAGAAACATTTTGGGTTTATCTGTTTGTATACATAGATGGTGACAGGCGCTGTGAGAGTATAGTGTTTTGCCCAAGAACACAATACAATGTCCCCAGCCAGGACTTGAACCTGGACCCCAGAGGCGAGCACACTAACCATGAGGCCACTGCATGTCCCACAGCAGTTGTCATACTAAGTCAGTTTTGCAGTGATTGATGCAAAGTTCATTTTGTTTTCTGGTTGAAAATTGTTAGTAGCAAACATTTTATAGGTCTTATTAATTTCCTGCAACAACAATTTTCCAGCATACTACTAGTGTACCACTAAATCTTCACTATAATTGCATTATTACAAGTACACAACTCATAAGCACTTTAGGAAAACAAATCTTTGCTTCTTTCACTTTCGCCACTGTTCTTAGCTCTTACTCTCATACATCTACACACTTATAAACAGATCGTACCTACCAAAATTAAACCAGAAAGTAAACAGATATAACATCAGATTCTGTCTTTGCATGGTCATAACTGCTATTTCCTATTCAAAGGACTTTAAAAGATGGAAAATTCTGTAGAGCTACTTGCCAGATGAGCAAAGTATTTTTTTTTGGAAGGGGGGGGGGGGGGGGTTAATTTTGCATTTCACTGGGAAATGGGAGAGTGTTCAGGGCTGTCATAAATTTTGAGTCACCTGTAGCTTTGTTCTCCACACCCATAGCAAACTTGTTACTTTGTGGGTGAATTCTATTAACAACAGGCAATTTCACCTATAGCATCACAGGAAAATCAAGCATACTCAACCATGGCTCAAAAAAGTGTTGACCATTTGTTGCAGGACAAGTAGATTTTCCTGCTGGGCAGCTAACTTTTCATTGTCACTTGTGTGATGGGCAAGGACTGTTCCGCTACCTCGGCTGATACGTCGTGGCTCTGATAGGGCAGTGTCACTACATAAATAAACCGTCGATGCACTTAACAAGTTTATTCGATTTTTAAAGTAAAAACAGAAAGAACTGCTGGGTCTGCACACGATAAAAGACTGATACGAACTGACGCGAAATTACAACAATGAGGATAGTATAGCGAGACTTATCTAATAACAACTTTCAGTCATCAGCTAAGGTGTGGTGATTCCTATCTCAAAGGAAAAATGTGGCTGTCTGCATGGAAACTAAGTAACACAATCATTAAAAAGAAATAAAATAGCAATGATCACGCAATGTTCAATGTTCTACTGTAGCGTGGCAGCACAAGGACCCAGACAAGTTGTCTGCCAACTAAATGAGAAAAAAAAAACTTAAATACAACTTTCCCAGGGCAAGCAAAATTTGAGAGCTGCTTGTCTGAAGGGCCATCTAGAATTCAATTTTTTGAGCCCTGCTCAGCAGTGTTACAGGTTAATGATAACAATATAATAATAATCGAATATTTACTTAGGATAGCTCTTCAGTACAAAGTACTGTTATCAAAGGAGTTCTGCTGACTAAGAATTATTAAAAAGCCAATACATACAGCCCTTAATGACAGCCCTGAGTGCTAGTGTGAAGCCCTGTTAAAGTGATCTCTATAAAGCTATCCGATGACATTCATTTGTTCTGATTGAATTTCAAAATTGTACATAGTCTCAAACATTAGTAGTTAATCATTTATTGACAGACATCTTTCATGACTACAGGATGTCTAGACATTGTTGTAACCATATTCAAGCATGCTGGTAAACACCTTGACCAAAAAAATTGCTCATTAATCTGCATATTAATCTCAAACCTACTCTGACTTGTATGCAATCCATTTGATGTTGTGCTTTATTGTTATATTAGTAAATCAATAATATCACTTTAACTTCTTTGGTAACTTTTCATTTACTTCGACTAGCCTCTACGATATAAAAAGCACACATGCAAACTTCTGTTGACCCTAGCAGGGTTTGAATGACTGTTGTTTTACACTGAGTTAAAACACTGAACCATCTAATTTACAATGTAGGCCCAGTTAATGGAAACTTGTTTTTTTTTTAACAATATACGTTTTTAAAAGATCTGTGTCCTGCAGTTGACGTAATATCTATTTTAACCTATTAAATAATAATCATTTTTATAACTAATACTGTTATCACAAGTATAGATATTTGTTCAGTTTGGGAATTCTGCTAAACATTTGAGGAATAAAGGGAAAAATAAAGTTACCTAGATTTAACTATTAAGAACTGACTAACCATGAAAAGCTTCTCTTTTCCAACAGACTTACTGTGATCATTCCAGAGGTGTTGTTAAGCAACAATGCAGTTGTAATTGTTACATCATTCAAGCATATTATGTTCCTTAGCAACAACCTTGCACAGGCCATGTTTCCATCATGTTTATATACTTGTCCCCAACTGAATAAGACTATTTTATTTTGAAAGCTGAAGAGTGACCCACATGTGCAACTGCAATTCCTTTTCGCTACATTGCTATTCACAAGACCATGCTTGATGTATTTAAATGGAAAAAAGGAGCAAAAAAAGAATTTTTGTCAAACTTGTAGGCCACTACATCAACAACATATATTGAATTCTATTCTTGACCTAGTTGACAGTTGATTCTTTTAAACTAAAAATAGCAGAAATATTAATCAGATCTCAGATGTCAGTTAGCTCCTAAACATGGATAGATAATTTTAGCCTGTTGTTTCACCTCATGGATAAATATATATGAACAACTGTCTGCATTCAGAGCCTAGA
>JAHPZR010025422.1:0-12900 GCA_019787425.1 Platygyra sinensis
TATATAATATATATATATATATATATATATATATATTATATATACTATATATATATATATATATATATATATATATAAGTTTTCACAAGCATCCAATATGTGTAGATGTTTTTCTTCATAGAACAATATATAAAACACAAATGAAGATAGACACATTTTCAAAACCACCTATATTCGACCGACTTGTCGGTCTTCTTCAGGGTGAAATAATTCTAAGATGTCTGCTGCTAATAAGGATAGGGATGATACTATCTATAAGCACTTCCATAGTGATGGACATCATGGTCTCAGGATGTAGAAATACACCCTGATCGATAAAGTTAATTCAAAAGGAAGATCTGATGCAAAGGAAGGGCAGTGGGCATATCGACTCCGGTCAGTGAGACCGGAGGGTCTTAATGAGAGTGATTTCTTTTTTAGCCAGAATCGGGGAGAACGCACACGCAATTAACATCTGGCTTGGTATATAATTTATTTATTTATGAGAACATGAGAAATCTGTAGCCTACGTTTACTAATTTTCGGTTTACAGTTTATTTCTCTTTGATGCTTACGTATAGATCTCCATGCGCATGCAATTTTTTGTGCGCGCGCGCGTTAGGTTGATATTTGAACTGTGACGGTTATTTACGGCCGTTATAAGCGTGGCGCACAATTTGTATTTCAAAAGCGTAGTAAACTTGTGTGTAACGGTTTTACTTCATTCACCCTGAAGAAGACCGACAAGTCGGTCGAAATATAGGTGGTTTTGAAAGTGTGTCTTATCTTCATTGTGTTTTATATGTTGTTCTATGAAGAAAACATCTACACATATGGATGCTTGTGAAAATTATAGTATATATATTATATATTATATATATATATATATATAGATATATATATATATATATATAATATAATATATTATATATATTATTTTTTTTTTTTTTTTTCGGTTTTCCGAAATCACGGTATCGCCATCTTGAATTTCAAAACTCTTCAAGAAGTGTCATTGAGAGGATAATTGTGGTCTTTATAACGTCCAAAATCTCAATAAAACAAAAATGTATGTACCTTTATAACACTTTTCGAGGTGTCTCAAGTCAAAGCAATTTAGGGCGTCCGGTGTAAACTGTAGATACCTAAACCCCATGACGAATTAAAGTTTATAGGAGGGGAGGGGATTGTGCTAACTCGAAGAGAGACGCTTAATATAGATTTTGGCCGATAGTAAGGGCACATATTCGAAGGAAACGCTTGTCTGAGGAGAGGTCCTAATTCGAAAATTTACGTTTGGTAGTTGAGGCAACTCTATGGGAGTGTATAAGCTTTGATTTGGGGGTTTAGGTAGTTACAATTTTCAGACCAAACGAGCTACATTGCTTGGACGTGAGACACCTTCAAATATATACGGTAACCTTAATTTATGTTAAACTTTGTTTAAAGAGATGGCTTCCATAGAAATGCAGAGTCGAGTGACCAAACAATTGACACACCCAAATGTTCCCCGATAGATTTAACCTCGCCCCCAGGGTCGCTCATCTTACCGCCCCGTGGAGCGAGCGAGGAGAGACCCTGGCAAGAGCTGTTCGCGTGCCACTGAGACAATTGAAAATATCAGGGAGGGGTTCTCTGTAATCAGGCAATTGGTTGCGTTGAGCTTTGCCAAATTCCAAAGTATCACGCTGTGCTGCGACCGACATTACTCACGATGCGTAACAATACATAGCCTTTAGGCTGAAATTTCGAATATTTGCTGGCGAGCCCTGACGAGACAAAGCCTATTCTTTACAATAGCGAGAAAAAGCCATTCTCATCCTCAGAGCCAACGATCCTTCTGACCTGTGGCAGGGAACGAGAGCTCCGGAAGGATCGTGAGCTCTGGGGACGCAGTCGATTGTGTTCTTTATATCCGGGCATTGCGGGGTGCTTGTGAATGCACTTGGAAATATCGATCGATTTCGAGCAATAGCCCCGCTTTGTTAGAAATCAGGGACTTCAGGATAAACGAGAGGAAATATGGATGTCTCTAGTTACTTGAGGAAGTATTCATCAAGGTAATAAATGGGTTAAGTGATGACTCTCGTGGAAGACAGTTGTTTATGTATTTGGCTGCTCTATTATGTGAGCAATTTAGGCGATTCTTGAATGCAGTTGCCAGATATCGATCAAGTCCTACTTCATGAGATCATTTTCTTCTTGGTGTATTCAGCAGCAGTGAAGTGTTAGGCAAAAATGCTTCCATTCGGAATAGACTGCCGACTGCAGCTTCCTGGTCTCGGGAAGAAAAGAGAGGAAGGTGTGAAGCCAACTTGCTTTATGTTGAAAGCGACTTCTGCACCACAGACAAATCAATCACAGTATTCTTCGCCCGTTGAGGGGTTAAAATTTGATCATCGACTTAAAATCTCTGCACAAGCCTTGAGTTACCTGTGATGTGTTGGCGAAAGAAAAGCTTGCAATCAAACTGTTCTGTGGATTTTGATTTCCTTGCTTAATGCGAACAATTGTAATTCTCTTTTAAAAATCACACCAACGTTAGCCTCTTCCAGGTGTTCAGTTAGTTGGGGCTCAGCGCGCGAAAAAAATAAAAAAATAAAAACGCTTCCGCGCTGCTCCCTGACTATCTGAGCGCATGAAAGAGGCTACACCAACCCCTATTACACCGTTTACTTCAAATCGTATTATCAGTATTTCTCTTTCAAGCTCTGACGCCATTACCCACTTTTACATTGAAACTCCTAGTATTCATTTGAACGTTCATCTAAAGGCTAGGCAAGTGTCTCGAGGCAAACTTCCGTGATCATTTGATTTCTTGCCGTCTTACCCGCTGGATCATGGAAAACTAGTCTTATTTCAACTGTGGGCATTGAGCAAGTTACATCCCGTACTAATTGTTGTTTCTCTTTCGAATGCTTTCGACCGAATTGATGTAAAAACATAGAAATGTTTTTAGACAAACGTATGGCTTTCTCGAAGTAAAGCTACGATAATATATGAGGAAAAGCTAGACGAAGATAAATATGATATTCATGTTTAAGAGGCAACACATTGTGCTTACAGTTCAAATTAAATATCCCGTTCCGACGTCACAATAAAGAATTAAAGCAAGCATTATTTTCACGGAATACTTTAATCTTTGTCCCTAGAGAGCCAATACTTAGAGCCTTAAAAACATATATTGCAAAAGAAACGAGCCTAAACAAAGAATAAGCACGGCATTGCCAATAACAAAGGTGTCACTCTGAGAGGAGACGTGCACTTAACATCGAAAATCGTGTAAACATATGTTTTCTAAAAATACGCAAAAACGCAGTCAAACGACCTCGCTCTAATTATAATTTCCGTTTCTCCTCACACTGCATAAAGTGTTTCTCAGAAATACCGCGCTCGAAGCAAAGAAAGACGGAGCAAAATTTCCGAATAACACTCCTAGATTTATCATGTATACAGTTTTTTGTTTAACCAAGCAACTGAGCCGAAACTATGGAAGTCCTGTGAGACTTAAGCTATCCCCTTTTTTTCTCTCTGTTTAGCGTCGTCCGAACGACCCAGATTTTCGCGTTTTAAAAAAAAAAGTTACGCAGAAGGCATGAGATATTATTTCAAACAATTGTCACTTTAATCTAAAACATAAGAAATTTTTTGCCTTGCACATTTTTAGTTTTTACTTCATACTTCAACTACAGAGAACACTCACTTTCCAACGAGAGAGACTTTGTGTAATAGGAAAACGCCTAAGGTGAGTTACGTTATTCGCTCCTGCCTCCTGCCATTGGGTTTTTCCAGGAGCCATAATCAGGGACGGAGACCGTAAGTCTTGGGATGGGTGCGGACCCATGATATGGGACAATTTTTCTATTTTGAGAACAAATTGCGCCATTCTGACATCATATATCCGCGCTGATCCACGCACGTGTCTTGGGCTTTCGCGTGGAAGTTGTCACGTTCATGGTGATGAAATGGTGAGAGCTGCGAGATTCTCTTGCCGATTTTTCACAGCGATGACAGGGAATAAGGCAGAGAAGAACCAGGACTCTTCTATGGACTTTTATGCCCTGATTTAATGGAAAAGGTGTGTTTTTCAGGGTCGAGAATTTCTTTAATGTCGTGCTGTGAATGAATAAAATCAGCTCGCCGGCTAGTTTTTCCCGTAAAGTTTTGTGTTTGTTTTGTAGAGAAAAGTTCTGTAAGAAAAACTGTTTACTCCGGTATCGAGTTAATTTGGGAGTTGCCAAGCAATGCTTCATCACAACCAAAACCTGTGTTTGATAGTTTCTTGTTGTTTCTGCTCGTTTGGCGAGTTTGCAAAAGTTTTTTAAAGGCAAGTCTGACGCGTGCGAGTAGTTCATTTGCATAGTGCAGCGCGTGCACTTTCAAGTCCGAGTCGGTGTTTTCAGATTGTGAACAAATCGTGACAAAGATTTGTGTCGTTGTCTTTTGTTTTAAGATACTACAACAATTTTCACCTTGTTTACCAAAAGCTACTAACATCATGTGTGTTTCTTTCACATAGTGAACTTTACACCGCGAAAATAAAATAGACAAGAAGTTTTGACTCTATCGAAATTTTTATTCGAGTTTCAAGATTAAAAGCGTCATCGTAATGCATCAATCAATTCCAGCGGTGCCTATCCCCCCCTCCGGGAAACCGTGGGGCATTTGCCCACGTTGTCAGTCCCGGGGGTAGGGCGTTAGCAAATTTTATCGCGGCCCGGGGGCTGTGCATTAGCATATCCCGGGGCGACTCCCGGGCATTTGACACACGTGTTTTTGAAAGATGGATGAGTTTATCAAGAAGGACGAGGCCTTTGTCAAAGACTGGCTTGTGCTGTCAGGGACTAGAAAAACCTGCCGATGTTTTTAAAAGTATGTATTCACAATTTTAGATATTTCTTCATTATTTGTAAGCATATACATATAAGCGACAAGGTGAACTATATTTTGTGTATCACAAAACAATCACTGACGTGAACACTGCGTGAGCGACTATTTCGCATTTCGCATTCAAAACTAACCTAGCAATTTTTAAATTCATGAAAGTGGAATTGAAATACTGAAGGTTTGCAAATTTAAATGATGCGCTCTTCACACAGATCTTGCGAGCTTAAAATGCGATGCATCATCATTTAAAATGTCTTGATTCTTTACAGCGACAAGGTGAAAAACAAATATATAACAAAAAGTTATAAAAATTTTGTTAAAAACAAAATATAAAGAAATAAATATAATCGAATTAAATAGGACGTACTGTTGTCTTTGAAGTCTTTAATACCATTGCATTAAAATACTGAACAGTTGACCGTTTTATTCACTGGTTAATAAAAAAACTGCAGAAGTGTTGGAAGTCTTGGAAGGCGACGATCCCGGGGGGCGGAGCATTTGCCCTCTTTTTTCGTCGCCACCCCGAGGAATTTGCCCAATTTTTTAAAAATGCTAATGCCCGGGGGTTAGCCCTGGGGGGGGGGGGGGGGGGGGAGGATGGGCAGTGCTGGAATTGACTGATGCATAACTTTTCTGATTATTTCTGCTGTATTCACAAATTTTCAGCTAAGCTTTTAATGATGTTCTTAAACATATTCAAAAACTAGAGATATTATATGAGTTCGATGTACGTTTTCAAACCAAAGTACGAAGTCTAATTTGTCATGTTTTACTAGCTGTAGAAAACACGCACCGTCGGGCGCTCTCATTCATAGACAACAGACAATTTATTGGATTTTTTCATAAACACTAAGCAGCATCTACGGACATAAACCTATTGTCACTTATTGGGCCTAAACGCTGCTCTATCCAAACATATCCAACTTTTTTTTTCTCTCTGTTATGGAAAAGCTGTTAATCTTCATGTGTAAAATTTAGATTGGAGTATCGATGGAGTAATGTGAAGTTCTTGTAAAAGGAGCAGCCGAACTCAACTTGATCATCAATATAAAACGGGACATACCTAAATTCGGCACTGTCTTCACTCAAACTGGAGCAACTTACGGCGAAAATACGTAAAGCAAAATTCCAACAGTCATAAAGGCGTTGAGTTGTGGGCCAAAAGCATAAACGATTTCGGGAATTTCGGACGCCATTTCCCCTGCGCGACATCCGCGAAAATCCTCGCAGCAATGTACGCGCGTCTGCCGCAAGCGATGGCGCAATTTGTTCTAAAAATAGAAAAATTGTCCCATATCATGGCGCCAACCCCAATACTAGAAATGGCGCGCGCTTACGGTCTCCGTCCCTCAATATGGCTCCTGGTTTTTCTTGCAGCTTGCTAGTGGTCTCTTGGCGGCAGTGGCGCATTTCTGGCACACAGCATTCACGACCTAGTAGATGGCTCTTGTCCCGTCGCTAATTTTTGCCTCTGGCTCCAAAGCGCCACACCAATAGCAAATTTCTCCCAATTTCCGGCATGAGTACAAGAGCTTATCGACCGGGTCAACAAATGAAACATCTTGCCTAACAACGAAGACACCGCTTAACTCGTGATTATTTTGAATTGCATGGAGCCCCACAGCTGTCTTGCAGCGCGTCGGTTATATATTTCAATGAGCTGCTCCATCTGTGCTGCTGTGGGCTTGGTGGCAGCAAATGTGCACCTCCACCTTGTTGTTTCCAGGCTCCACGAATATTATGCTGAGGTATCGGGCCTCCTAGCTCCAGACTCCTTTGCAATTTTATTATTGGTTTTTGTTTTTCCTTTTTCGAGCGACCAAACCCAAAATCAGAAAACGCATTGGACAATAAACGAAAAGAAAAAGAGGATGGCCTTATCCACTTTCAATAACTTGAAAATTTTGTGTCGCATAGTCTATTGTGGTCTTAATTTTTTGCGAATTTTAGATCTATAAACGGAAAAAAACGAAACGAAACGATTTTTAAAGGAGTAAGAAAATTTTTTCGAATTCTAGGTCTAAATTACAGAAAACTGAAAAGAAATGTCATATTTTAGGGCACATTAACAACTCATTTTAAATTGAGCACAGGCTTGAAACAACTTGAAATAATGGCGATTGCGGCCTATGCGCTTGTCTAAAAATGCTTAGAAACTAGTGATTTGGGCCTCAACAATGGCTGCTTGCCATTAGCTATAAAAGTCTGCACAGTTTAGCGACGCTTTATCTATATACTTATTTTGTAAATGAAAACAAAGTTAAATAAAACTCTTGCTTACCTTTCGTGTCACTCCGCGTTTTTTCCCTTTGATTTCATTCCCAAATTTACTCCCACGCGAATAAGCTGTGGAATTTGTTTCTTTCTTTCATGAAGTGGCGATCGGAATACGACCAGTGCATGCAGTTTTACGAGGAGCAATTTACGCATCTTTGCGAACTTCATATAAGTCGGCGATATGCTTAACGGGTACATTACAGAGAGCTTATACTTCTGAATCGATAATTCAAAGTGGGCGATATATATTTTCACAGTTCCTTGGGAATAAAATGGGACATGTAGACGGGTGAAATTACTTTTCCGAGTGGTCAACAAAAACAACAAAACGTTGCGACTGGCATGTTATAAAGTTCGTGGCTACTGTTATGGGCTTTACACTGTGGCTTTTTTTAATGGAGTTCACAAGCCGATTGACTTCGACATTGATATTGCACCGACAATGAGATTTTCTCCTCACTCTTAAGGGAGAAAGCTTACTTTAGCGCAAATGAAGCGAAGGTGAAGAAAACGTGGCATAAACATGATCAAAGGAAGATGACACCTCCGTCTTGGCCGCATTTCTTCTATTGGAAATGCAGTCAGAAGAAGCTATCCCTTTCGCTCAGTTCAGTTTACTTTGGTGGTAGGTTCAAAATCAACTTTTTTTTTGTCGCTTGCATGGGAGTAATTTATTCGTTGAATTGCTCTGTTTCCCTTCTCGAGTAACCAGGAAACACTGACTCCCTATCCGCGGACCCTACTACGGACCCTTACGGAACCCTCTACGGACCACCCCCAAAATAAAATAGAAAAAAGACAAAAATAAAGATTTCCCTTACTGCTCGTCCAATAAGATCACTCCTGTCGGCGAAACTTTCCTTCGCTATTTTGTTCGGTCTATTCTACCGCGGGTTCGTCAACTCGTAACAGGCTTTACAATTTGCTAACCGGAATTTCAAATACAAACAAGGCACGAGCCCTCGAACCCGGGAGAGAGCTGAGGGGGTGGGGGCGGTGCTCAAACAAAATGGCGGAGGGAAAAACGAAACAAATTTCTGAAGCTTCCCGATCTTTCATTCAACGCCACAGCAAAGGAAATGACAAAATGTAATGATCTGCAATGACATAACTTGCGCCCGGGACTAAACCCAGGACTGTCACATTTACCCAGCGTAACGCTCGAAATTTCGTCGACGCGAGTGATCTATTGGACGAATAGTAAGTGGAATCTTTATTTTTGTTTTGTCATTTTATTTGGGGGTGGTCCGTAGAGATATCCGTAGGGGTAGTCCCTGAACCGGTCCGTAGGTAGTCCGTCGACCCGGTCTGTAGTGGGAGTCCGCGGACCGGGGTTCAGAGTTTTCGGGTGAATTGAAAATTATTTCTTCTCGGCTTCTGTCACTGATCGGTTCGCTCCAAGCTACAGGATCGAGTTGTTTTGTCGATGTTTCAGTATTCGCAACGTACTAATTTTTTGTTACCTTCTCATGACCGCCATTCTTCTTAGGTGTTTATCGCTGTGCCGGCATTCAAAATTTATTTCTGAGTGCTACTCTCTAATGTATTTGTTATTGTATTAAAAATTTAAGATTATTTTTGTCCCTGCTCGCCCCACTTGGAGATGTTTCCAAGTTAGTTCTGTCTCTGGTCGCTTCACTGAGAGCTATTTTGTCACTGTACCGCCATTCGACATTATATCTGATGCTGATCACCTTGCTCCGAACAGTTGTTGTGTTGAGTTATTATGTAGGCTTATTGCCACTTTTCGAATAGACCATTTTACAGTTGTCTGCTTGGTGACCTAGCCTTTAAATGGCAGCGAAGCTGGAGTTGGCCTTGCTTTGATACAGACCTCTGAGCTTTTGTCATGTAAAAGAACCTAGTTAGTATTATAACAACTTGATTTACACAACAAAAACGGTGAGGTCTTTATCAAAAGGAAGCAACTACATCACATCGACTTATACCATGTGAGACTCCTCATTTTTCATACAAGGTGTAGAAATCACATTTAAACTTTTCTTCTTAAGTCAAAAGAAGTTGGCATGAAGGGGACTCGAACCCGGATCATCGGATTACCAAGCGGGAATCATATCCACCAAACCACCGATATCACTCTGCTAAATTGCTCGATTTTTTTGACTACAAATCCTAACCCTAATATAAAAAGCTAAAAGTAACCCAATCTTAGCTAATGTAGGCTAACCGGAGCAAAAATAGTTTTACCGTGGAATCCAAAATAGTTTTCTTCGGTTTGCTAAGATTTCTTTTGCTGTTTAGAGGTATCAGGATTGCTACAGATTGAAACAGTATTTCATGTTTATTTTACAATATCGAACAATACGATGCTTCTCTGCGAGCTGCTTATATACAAATGAAAGCAAATAATCTTTACTGCCACGCTTTATTTTTTGATTCAAATTCTCATGGGACAAACTTTGATATTTTTTCATGCACCCAGCGTTTTTATTTCAAAGAGGTTGTGACTCTTTAGGCGCTTCAGCTGACAAAACGTATTTCCACGCAGACTGTCCTTTCAAAATTACCAGATCAACGGGACGCGGACGTCTGGGGAAATAGGCTTCCGTCTCCATCTAAAACTCAGTACAACTAAAATTAACCTAAGTGGAATCGACGTATCCCAGCCAACGCACTCATTGTCCCTCTCTGTCCCCTCATTTTCTCTTGAACAGATGATTAAGTAAATTGTAATCCAAACTTCTGTTCCTTCGAGCGAGTCAACAATTTGTCGAAAGGTAATTCTCAACTGAACCTCTTAGAGTAGTGGTGTAGAAGAGAGACTGTTAAGCGACAGGTATGAGAAACTTAAGAGATTCGAGACCTGCAGGGGTACAAGAAAAAATGGAAAAAAAGCGTAAGGAGCCTGGATAATATGGACCACAAGAGGAGTAGAAAAAAAGCAAGGGGAAGAAGATGTAAAGAGGTAAAAAGACAGAGCGCAAAAATGAAATCCTCTTTTATTGATACAGTAAGTAGTGATTATTAACGTAAATATCCAATACCTTAAGCAATTGCTATCTTCTTCAAAAACAATAGAGCGCATATATAATTAATAATTCTGCATGCATAATAAATGTATAGGGTTAAGGGTGATTCTTACTAACACATGGGCATAAGCATAACCAAACATACGCAGGCGCAGTAAGATGTTGATAATTGACACCTTTTGTTAGGAAAATTTCCAACAAGAGGTGCTAATGATCAAAATCTTACTGCCCTTGCGTATGTTGGCTCATACTTATGTTTATTTTTTAGTGAGAATCAGCCTTCAAACGGAAATTTTCCTATAGAAAAAATATCTGTGACATCACCTATTGTTATTAATATGCCAACCAGAGAACTATGGGTTGGTAAAAACAATGAGATCTTTAGTTTAAACGTTTTCAACATTTAAATAACAAAAAGAGTGTTTGTAAGCAAGTATCTTTGCTATAATTTATGAAGCTATGGAGCGCTTAGGTGTTTCGTATTTTCCGTTGTATCCTCTTCAGATGATATTACATCTATACATGCACAAACAATTCTATATGCCAACCGCAACCGTTGACTTCTAAGGAAGAAAACCTTCTAAAGAAGAAAACCTCGAATCGTGAAACCTCTGCGCCCGCTTGGCATTTTACTGTACTGTAGTTTACCGCAGTTTTCAGCCTAAAAAAAATTCTTCTTTTGCTCTCTTCTAATTCAAATCGACCCGGGACGATAAATTCTTTTCATCTCATCTAAAAGAACAATAGGAGAAGGCTGCCTTCCATAAGCCACTTCTGCTGAGCGGGCACTATCGTCTGATAGTCGCCCTAGGGCATTCTATTGACAGATAGTGTCCGCGCGAGATCGTACCACGTGATCAGTTTTGTCCAATGGCTACAAAGGAAAATTTAGTGGTGAACTATAACTGTCAATAGAATGTCCTAGGGCGACTGTCAGACGAAAGTGCCCAGTCAGCGGAAGTGGCTTAGGAAAGACAGCTTTCTCCTACAGTTTTTTTTTTTTTGATGAGATGAAAAGAATTTATCGTCCCATGTATATTTATTTAGAAGAGAGCAAGAGAAGTATTTTTAGGCTAAAAACTGCGGTAAACTATGGTACAGTTAAAGATCAAGAGGGCACAGAGGTTTCAAGATCTTAGAAGGTTTCTTCCTTAGAAGTCAACAGTGTACATATAAAATTGTTTACAAATGTTTATATAATAAACCAAGTTATTCTTGCATTTTGATTGGTTCTCGCCTATGATCTATTAGTATAAATTTACCGTAGTCTATGTGAATCCGTGAATTTGATTGGCTATATTACCGTTGACTATCTGCTGATAGTCAACAGTTACGCATCAGTGCACATCGCGCATTACGTTTGAACCTGATGTAACATAATGAAACAGTTCTTTTCTACTCATTACTTGACTTTTTTTGCTTTTTATGCAATGAGACTACGGTAAATTTATACTAAAACAATCAGACTACTCGCCCTCGTTTTCTACGAGCGATAGTCAACTCGGCTGCGCCTCGTTGACTATCTGCTCGTAGAAAACGAGGACTCGTGGTCTAATTGTTAATTAGAGAACAGATGCACGATTGACGTCATCATTACAAAGTTTTCCCGAAATGCAATACATATCATCGACCTAAACCAGATAGACAGCCCATGCCATATTACACCACGCATCACTCAGTTCTTTGTATAGCGAATATCATCGGCCTAAACCAGATGAGCTATGCTGCCTAATTACTGCTGTAATTAGCACTCCTGTTAGCCTAAATAGCACTTCTGTGGGACTAAGTATCGTTGGGTTAGCCTAAATAGCGCTCCGATCATCCTACATTAGTTTAGATTGGGTTAGGGTTAGCTTTTATTAGGGTTAGGATTTCTAGTCAAAATAATCGAGCAATTTGGCAGAGTGATATCGGTGGTTTGGTGGATATGATTCCCGCTTGGTAATCCGATGATCCGGGTTCGAATCCCCTTCATGCCAACTTCTTTTGACTTAAGAAAAAATGTTTAAGTGTGATTTCTACACCATGTATGGAAAATAAGGAGTCTCACATGTTGTTGCTTCCGTTTTTCCCTTTGTTGTTTTGAAATGGCGGAAAGTTTTGAGAATTAAAATAATATTTTACGTGACTGGGCAAAAGATAAGGTACAAATTAAAAAGTTTTGCCAAAGCATTAAACAGGTTCGAGAAGCCAGACAAAGAAAGATAAAGCCGTTTCTTTTAGAAAATGATTCAGGAAAAATTCTCCAGTTGTCTCAGTCGGTAGTCGAGCGAGACTAAACCACGCACAAAATTGGTCTTGGTAAGCCGAAAACCATTGTTTATCTCGAATTTAACAAACACAATAAACAAAATGTTTCTGAGATTAATTTATTTAAAAAATTCAACTTTTCCCAGTGTCTAAATAACTGTTGACACACTGATTGATGTCAGGAATAAAACTTCAAAACATCACTTCTTAAAATCAGGTAAAATAAACACATAACCTTGATTTCCTTTTCAGGGCACAGCAGCGAGCTAAGTATATAACTAACCACAGCTTACGGCCATCAGTATCACAGCTAAAATGTGTCTCCGACACTATATCAAACTGATCCGAGAATCACCAACCACAGAAGACAAAAATCTCCACCGTCATTTACGTTCCCTTCATTCGAAACTCGAATCAAATGACCTCGAGGTTGACCGCAACCACAAATTTTCCGACGGTAATTTTTCAACTCCTGCAATTCTCAAGGCAACGTCCAAGCTTTACGGCTCACGGGGCTGCT
>JAHPZR010025426.1:0-12395 GCA_019787425.1 Platygyra sinensis
TCTGAGAATGCTAACACCACGCAAAAGGATGATATTTATAACCCCGCTGAACAATCATTTGCCGTTTCACCCACAGTGCTTCCAGGGATGTGTCCTCCGTGTCGTGAGTAACACTTTACCTAATGATATCACACGGTCCCTTGAGTAAAAGCAAACATTTGTGCAAGTAAATTTCTTGTCTGTGGCAGCCTTCGGTCTCGGAGCTAAGTAACTGAGTTAAAATAGGCGAGGCTTTAAGATTTAACTTTCTAGTGAAAAAAAGATGAAATAACAACAACATGATATTCCATCTGGGACTCGGATTTTTTCCGAGGTCTCCATAAATTCAATATCATGTAGTGAAAAAAAAGAACATTAAATAACTTTTTAATTTAACTATTTGTTCGCAACGTTTTAGCTTCTTTATAATGTTACATTTAGTAATGCATTACATTTAAAGTGTTTTTTTAACTGATTGTCGAAAATAATCCGGCAATGAATTAGTTAAGGGCCCGTTGCTTTTGGTTTTACAACACTCAATTGAAACCGCCCTAGTAATGTATTACATTCAGTAATACTCGAGTTGAACAACGAAACATCTAAAGTGTAAAACAAAACAACAGGCTAACACTCGAGTTGTCCCTTTTTTCGACACACTAACGTATTGTTTTTCTTTTCCTCTTCAGCCAAGCCAACAAAAGCACAAGGTAACAAATGTGATTGATTCAGCATCAACGTAAACCGTATTAAATATGAAAGTGTACATAGAATGCTTGCGGATAGTGTCTCAAAAAAGAACTTGTTATCTTACAACTTTCAAATAGTCGACGATTTCAACTATTGAGTCAGAGGAAACGTATTAATTTTTAGACAGAACATCGCATAGTCTACCTCAAAACCGGATTTAAAGACTGGAATCTCAAAAAGAAAGCGTACTTTGTTGTCTTTTTTAACTCCTTTTTTTGCATTCTCTTTTCTTGTCAGCTTGCAGTGCAAAAATCGACCTAGCTTTATTGATCGATGGGTCTTCAAGCGTTGAAAGATACGGCGTCGGAAACTTCCGAAGGATTATAGACTTTGTCCGAGGTCTAACGATGGGCTTCGCAATCTCGCGAAGAAACACGCGAGTGTCCTTGATAGTGTACGGAACAAGGCCGAGAACGATCTTCAATTTCCGCAGGTTAGTCCCAAGCAAAATAATCTCGTAATGTATATTTTTGAATTAGAAGGGGTTTATAACTGGCAGAAAGATAGCCTGCAGTGCAGGCGTTTTCGTTTTGGAGCGCGCGATCGTAAATCGATCGTAAATCGATCGTAAATATATTCGCCGCCATATTGGCTTGGGAAAAGTAGGTGGGGAGGGGGCGGGGAAGTTGGTGGGGAGGGGGTGGGGAAAAGTGGAAATTTTTCCTTCCCCTCCCCCTCCCCGTTACTTCTTCTTTTAGTCTTACTCCCACTCCCTGGAACGCATTTTTGTCTCTCCCCAAGCGTCTTCCGAGTTTGAATCCAAGATGGCGCTCGCTTGATCAAACTCGCAGCCTCGCTCGCCAAAATACGCCTGCATTGCAGGCTAGCAGAAAGAAAACTGAAGATTTTTAGCACTTGTTTGTTCTTCTCAGAAGAAACGTGGTTATTACGAAAAGCCCACATACTCTCAAAGAGGTCACAATGTCTGTCACTGATCTGCATAATAGGCACACACGGATCCAGACCTTGAGCTAAGGGGCGGGGACTGGGGGGAACGGTTTTGCTTTGCTTACCCTGCCGGCTTTTCTTCCTTCAGTGCATTCCATTTTTACTCAAAATAAGGGGGCGCGGGATTGGATCCTCCCCTAGATCTGTTACTCATAGGAACAAGGACTTGGCATAATGAACCGATTCACTTGACGATAACGTCTATCAGTCGGCTTGTTTTAAAACGATACCACTGAAATACTGAGGTCTTTGTCCTTACCCACTCGGTCTCCAATGCTAACGAAATTTTCTTGTGTTTGACCTAATGCCTTGTTCTAGAAATCTAAGTTAGCTTTGAGCCACATTCAACAAGCAGCTCTTAAACAATGATTGTGAACCTTTCAGATACTCGAGTAACACGCGGTTATTCACTGGCCTCAATCAACCCATTTACTATCCACGGACTGGTGCAAGAACAGGACGAGCTCTTAACTATGCGTATAGAAGGCTTTTTGCGAGAAGCCGACGCAGTCGATCTAACAAAGTTTTGGTAGTTGTCACTGATGGTCGCTCGCTTGATGACGTGCACTCGATATCCAAGAACCTGAGAGCCCGCGGAATCAGGATCTTCTCAGTAGGGGTGGGAAGGTACTTCAATGCAAGGGAACTTGATTCTATGGCCACTGATCCCGACAAGACTCATGTTTTCACGTCGGATTTTAAGCAGTTGCAATACATCACCAACGATCTCAAGAAAGCAATATGCTTGAGTAAGTGTTCTGCCTGCAGAGATTCAGCAACAGACTTAACATGTTCTGCTAACTTTTAGATTGTGTTGTAACGTCTGAACAGTGTAGAGAAAAAGTTAGGTAAACTTCATGGTCTGTGACGACTTCAATACTGTCACATCAAAAAGCAGTTTTTGAGATATTTGGAGATAGCTACCAAACTACACTGAGAAACTTCAGCGTGGTTTGAGAGGCCTACAGCGGTGAAACATAAGCATGCTCTGCTTTTCTCTTCGGGGTATATTATTTACAAACAAAAGGATCATGAAAACAACCAAACGCGATATTCTGTAAAAAGACTTTAAACAGACCTAAGAAACGTTACAACTGAATTTTCGACTGCGTTTTCTACGGTCTTCTTCAGAGAAATGTACTATGCAAATCACGGAAAGCAAATATATAGCAAAACAGTAAATGTTCATTGCTTCTCAGAAAATTCAGTTTTAACGTTCATTACATCTGTTTAAACTCCTTTTTTGAATTTTAATCATGAGCCCAGATCGCTCCAACGGTGTTACAATATTCTGTGGAAGCTTCAGATGTAAAGCCAATGATTAAGATGAGCAGAATGTTGTCGTTATTGTTTTTGATTAAGACTTGCTTCTTCCCAGGTGCGGGAGGTACTCTTTCAGTTTCTAAACTGCAGCCATGCGTGTGTGGACCAACCAAGCCCGTGGGCCCAACAACTCCAGGTTTGTTGAACTAGAGTATTTATAATTAAACTATTAGTCCTACAAAGTGACATTGTTTTCAAAATTCTTTGTAGTGTCAAAGACAACAAAGAAGCCCGGGGTTCCAGGAAGCCCTGGGAGCCCCGGTGGACCCGGAGGTCCAGGTGGTCCGGGAGGTCCAGGTGGTCCAGGAGGCCCCAGCGGACCAGGTGGCCCAGGAGGACCCGGGGGACCTGGTCCTGGTCAAACAACAAAACCAACTAAAAATCCACCAGGTACGGAATAAATCATGCTAAAAAGTTTATATTACCTTGATGAACAGCTTTGACAATACAGTTGTACTACTGTCATGATGTTGAGCAATCTTTTTTGCCTTACAAGGAAAACCCGGCTTACCAGGTGGGTTTTTTGGTTGGCTTCGTCTTCTTGGTTGGCGCTCTTGAAGGTTTTGTTGTGGGGCCTCCAGGACCTCCGGGTCCTCCTGGACCACTTGGCCCTCCAGGCCCTCCGGGTCCCCCTGGTCCCCCGGGACCTCCAGGACCACCCGGTCCTCCTGGGCCCCCTGGTCCACCAGGTCCACCGGGACCTCCCGGACCACCTGGGCTACCCGGTTTCTTGGTTGGCTTGGTTGGCTTTGTCGTTTTTCCAGGACGAGGTGTGGAAGGCCCTCCTGGTCCCCCCGGACCACCTGGACCACCCGGACCACCTGGACCACCGGGTCCTCCTGGCCCACCGGGCCCACCTGGTCCACTTGGACCTCCAGGAGTTCCTGGTTTCTTTGTGGGTTTAGTTGGTTTGGTAGTCTTTCCGGGAACAGGCGTGGTCTTTCCACCGGGTCCACCGGGACCTCCTGGACCTCCAGGACCCCCAGGGCCACCTGGACCGCCGGGTCCTCCTGGGCCGCCGGGTCCCCCAGGCCCACCGGGTGTTCCCGGAGCATGTTTAGTTGGTCTCGTAGGTCGTGTAGATTTACCTGCAAGAAAAAACGTTGAGTGGAGTGTATACAATTCCTGTCTTTATAAACTATGGGCGCAACATTCAACTGTGACAAGCATCCACTGAAGTTGTATTTTACATTAAAATTCTGCTTGATAAAAAGGTCTAGAGATACAACCAAGAGAAAGAATAAACATGCTCATTTAATTTTCTTTTTTATGTCAAAAACAGCACAATGCGCAAGGACTTCAATCCATGAACACAGTGATGGCCTGACCTCATTAGCTTTTATTTAAACGATTATTTGTAACATTTACCTGGCCTCTTGGTTGTTGGTCCGCCTGGTCCCCCTGGGCCACCCGGACCTCCTGGGCCACCTGGACCTCCTGGACCTCCTGGACCGCCGGGGCCTCCAGGTTTGCCCGGGGGCTTTGTTGTTGTTCCTGGTTTAGGAGTTGTTTTTGGTCCCCCGGGTCCACCAGGGCCACCTGGACCTCCTGGACCTCCCGGTCCGCCCGGCCCACCAGGTCCTCCCGGTCCACTCGGACCTCCTGGCCCACCGGGACCTCCCGGGCCTCCTGGACCGCCGGGCTTTCCTTGTAAGGCAAAAAAGATTGCTCAACATCATGACAGTAGTACAACTGTATTGTCAAAGCTGTTCATCAAGGTAATATAAACTTTTTAGCATGATTTATTCCGTACCTGGTGGATTTTTAGTTGGTTTTGTTGTTTGACCAGGACCAGGTCCCCCGGGTCCTCCTGGGCCACCTGGTCCGCTGGGCCTCCTGGACCACCTGGACCTCCCGGACCACCTGGACCTCCGGGTCCACCGGGGCTCCCAGGGCTTCCTGGAACCCCGGGCTTCTTTGTTGTCTTTGACACTACAAAGAATTTTGAAAACAATGTCACTTTGTAGGACTAATAGTTTAATTATAAATACTCTAGTTCAACAAACCTGGAGTTGTTGGGCCCACGGGCTTGGTTGGTCCACACACGCATGGCTGCAGTTTAGAAACTGAAAGAGTACCTCCCGCACCTGGGAAGAAGCAAGTCTTAATCAAAAACAATAACGACAACATTCTGCTCATCTTAATCATTGGCTTTACATCTGAAGCTTCCACAGAATATTGTAACACCGTTGGAGCGATCTGGGCTCATGATTAAAATTCAAAAAAGGAGTTTAAACAGATGTAATGAACGTTAAAACTGAATTTTCTGAGAAGCAATGAACATTTACTGTTTTGCTATATATTTGCTTTCCGTGATTTGCATAGTACATTTCTCTGAAGAAGACCGTAGAAAACGCAGTCGAAAATTCAGTTGTAACGTTTCTTAGGTCTGTTTAAAGTCTTTTTACAGAATATCGCGTTTGGTTGTTTTCATGATCCTTTTGTTTGTAAATAATATACCCCGAAGAGAAAAGCAGAGCATGCTTATGTTTCACCGCTGTAGGCCTCTCAAACCACGCTGAAGTTTCTCAGTGTAGTTTGGTAGCTATCTCCAAATATCTCAAAAACTGCTTTTTGATGTGACAGTATTGAAGTCGTCACAGACCATGAAGTTTACCTAACTTTTTCTCTACACTGTTCAGACGTTACAACACAATCTAAAAGTTAGCAGAACATGTTAAGTCTGTTGCTGAATCTCTGCAGGCAGAACACTTACTCAAGCATATTGCTTTCTTGAGATCGTTGGTGATGTATTGCAACTGCTTAAAATCCGACGTGAAAACATGAGTCTTGTCGGGATCAGTGGCCATAGAATCAAGTTCCCTTGCATTGAAGTACCTTCCCACCCCTACTGAGAAGATCCTGATTCCGCGGGCTCTCAGGTTCTTGGATATCGAGTGCACGTCATCAAGCGAGCGACCATCAGTGACAACTACCAAAACTTTGTTAGATCGACTGCGTCGGCTTCTCGCAAAAAGCCTTCTATACGCATAGTTAAGAGCTCGTCCTGTTCTTGCACCAGTCCGTGGATAGTAAATGGGTTGATTGAGGCCAGTGAATAACCGCGTGTTACTCGAGTATCTGAAAGGTTCACAATCATTGTTTAAGAGCTGCTTGTTGAATGTGGCTCAAAGCTAACTTAGATTTCTAGAACAAGGCATTAGGTCAAACACAAGAAAATTTCGTTAGCATTGGAGACCGAGTGGGTAAGGACAAAGACCTCAGTATTTCAGTGGTATCGTTTTAAAACAAGCCGACTGATAGACGTTATCGTCAAGTGAATCGGTTCATTATGCCAAGTCCTTGTTCCTATGAGTAACAGATCTAGGGGAGGATCCAATCCCGCGCCCCCTTATTTTGAGTAAAAATGGAATGCACTGAAGGAAGAAAAGCCGGCAGGGTAAGCAAAGCAAAACCGTTCCCCCCAGTCCCCGCCCCTTAGCTCAAGGTCTGGATCCGTGTGTGCCTATTATGCAGATCAGTGACAGACATTGTGACCTCTTTGAGAGTATGTGGGCTTTTCGTAATAACCACGTTTCTTCTGAGAAGAACAAACAAGTGCTAAAAATCTTCAGTTTTCTTTCTGCTAGCCTGCAATGCAGGCGTATTTTGGCGAGCGAGGCTGCGAGTTTGATCAAGCGAGCGCCATCTTGGATTCAAACTCGGAAGACGCTTGGGGAGAGACAAAAATGCGTTCCAGGGAGTGGGAGTAAGACTAAAAGAAGAAGTAACGGGGAGGGGGAGGGGAAGGAAAAATTTCCACTTTTCCCCACCCCCTCCCCACCAACTTCCCCGCCCCCTCCCCACCTACTTTTCCCAAGCCAATATGGCGGCGAATATTTACGATCGATTACGATCGATTTACGATCGCGCGCTCCAAAACGAAAACGCCTGCACTGCAGGCTATCTTTCTGCCAGTTATAAACCCCTTCTAATTCAAAAATATACATTACGAGATTATTTTGCTTGGGACTAACCTGCGGAAATTGAAGATCGTTCTCGGCCTTGTTCCGTACACTATCAAGGACACTCGCGTGTTTCTTCGCGAGATTGCGAAGCCCATCGTTAGACCTCGGACAAAGTCTATAATCCTTCGGAAGTTTCCGACGCCGTATCTTTCAACGCTTGAAGACCCATCGATCAATAAAGCTAGGTCGATTTTTGCACTGCAAGCTGACAAGAAAAGAGAATGCAAAAAAAGGAGTTAAAAAAGACAACAAAGTACGCTTTCTTTTTGAGATTCCAGTCTTTAAATCCGGTTTTGAGGTAGACTATGCGATGTTCTGTCTAAAAATTAATACGTTTCCTCTGACTCAATAGTTGAAATCGTCGACTATTTGAAAGTTGTAAGATAACAAGTTCTTTTTTGAGACACTATCCGCAAGCATTCTATGTACACTTTCATATTTAATACGGTTTACGTTGATGCTGAATCAATCACATTTGTTACCTTGTGCTTTTGTTGGCTTGGCTGAAGAGGAAAAGAAAAACAATACGTTAGTGTGTCGAAAAAAGGGACAACTCGAGTGTTAGCCTGTTGTTTTGTTTTACACTTTAGATGTTTCGTTGTTCAACTCGAGTATTACTGAATGTAATACATTACTAGGGCGGTTTCAATTGAGTGTTGTAAAACCAAAAGCAACGGGCCCTTAACTAATTCATTGCCGGATTATTTTCGACAATCAGTTAAAAAAACACTTTAAATGTAATGCATTACTAAATGTAACATTATAAAGAAGCTAAAACGTTGCGAACAAATAGTTAAATTAAAAAGTTATTTAATGTTCTTTTTTTTTCACTACATGATATTGAATTTATGGAGACCTCGGAAAAAATCCGAGTCCCAGATGGAATATCATGTTGTTGTTATTTCATCTTTTTTTCACTAGAAAGTTAAATCTTAAAGCCTCGCCTATTTTAACTCAGTTACTTAGCTCCGAGACCGAAGGCTGCCACAGACAAGAAATTTACTTGCACAAATGTTTGCTTTTACTCAAGGGACCGTGTGAGATCATTAGGTCAAGTGTTACTCACGACACGGAGGACACATCCCTGGAAGCACTGTGGGTGAAACGGCAAATGATTGTTCAGCCGGGTTATAAATATCATCCTTTTGCTTGGTGTTAGCATTCTCAGAGTGTCCCTCCTCCTTAAAATCATCCTCATCCTCATCGTCATCATTCCGTTCATCTTCATCATCTTCTTCTTCTTCATCCTCATCATCATCTTCATCATTATCGTCGTTATGACGTCCCTCTTGCTCAGCTTTCTGATCAGCTTTTCTTTCTTGCTCAACAGCTTCTTTCTCGATTTCGTCCTTGTAATCTGGTTCATCAGAAGATGTTTGTTCTTTCTTTCGTGATTCCTTGTTGTCATTCTCCTCAGAGGAATCCTTCTTGTCATCTTCGTGTTTGGTAGAACTGTTATAGTACTTTTCCTCATTTTTCTTATAGCTGTACCCTGCAAAGCTTTGCGCTGTTCCATTATATTCCGCGAACTCGTCCGCATCCGAAATCAGATCCTTTGTTTGTGGCAAAGCACCTGTGTTTCCGGTCTTATTTCCAGTGGACACCTTCCTTGTGGAAGCATGCTCCGCTGTTGGTCGAGCTTTCACTGGCATGGCTTTGCCGTCTTTGGCGGGTGGTGCAGTCATTACATACTGAGGTGGAGTGGGAACTACTTGAGGCTGAAAGCTTGGTGCAGCTGGAGACTGGTAATTAGGATATCCGGGATAATTGACGTAACCTTGGTAACCCTTATAACCGCTGGTTTTGGAACACATGGTGGTTTGCCTGCAAAGAAACAGAAAAATTATGTTATTTTTGTTACAGACCTCTATACAGCAAAGGGTTAGAACGGATGCTCGTGGGTGAGTCAGAGTAGTTTACTACATTATGTGATGATGTTCGTCCTTCGCTGGCGAAGAAGACCATGACTTCGAATCACTGGGGGGTGGAGTGGGTGCGGAGATGGCTGAAGAGCCCAATCTTTGCGTGGAAGTGTCTGTTGCAATGCGGGCAGGCGATGCTGGGGGATGGACCAGGTTGGGGATTTGAACTCCTTTCCTTTCTTCTCTGACGATCTGATCTTTCTCACTGATGCGGTTGTCTTCGAAGGCCAGCACTCCCGCTCTCACAAGTGAGCGCCATGCAGGACGGTCTACAGCACTCGCTTCCCATGTGGAGTCGGGAATGTTACAGCGCTTGAGAGATTATGTGATACTTGGTATCAAACTTTCAAATGAGTGAATGTTGTGTAGAGGGGTATAGAAAATATCATTATCTTATGTATTACTGCGGGACTAACCTGGGCAGATCATATTTGATGGACAGCACTGTAGATTGGGATAAGAGTACTGCTGTCCTGGAAATCCCCAAGCTACAGAATAATATAAAAGATATGTAACCAATTAAAGGTAAAAGGAAGCCTATATTTAGACCCATGAACCCTTAAAGAAGTCTGTATAGAGTAATATCCAAAACACAATTTTCTTTGTCAATGCCTTAATTGTTAATAATTAATTTAATGCAAGCAAGAAAAACGCTACCAAAATTTTGCTACCGTGACCATTTTAACTTAGGATAATTCAGACGTTACATCCTAAATAATAATCACATCTGTATGTTAGATTATATTCACTGAGACCAGTTCAGATTCCAGGAGTGACTCGTCGTTTTATTGCTACAGTCCTGTTTTGTATGGTCAAATAGTGACTACACTCATGATCTGGCAACATGCTATGTTGCTTGTTATCGCGTCATTTTAAAGTTTTTTAAGTAAGTGTTGAGCTTTCTTTAAACTCCATTAACCGCATGGAAATAAATTTGTACGTTAGATTGAATATAAGACGTCAGGCGCTTTCCATTCGACCAAAAATTCCGGAAATTCCGGGTTTGGGAGCGAATGGAACAGAGACATTTTCCTGAATTTCATTCCGAAATTTTGGGTGTACCTCGCGAGGTTGGTCTAAAATTCCGGAAAATCGGAATAACCGGACAATTCCCTCCATTCGACCATTCCTGCTCGGGCCTAGTTTCTCCGAGGCTGGAAATCGAATTCAACATGGCTGATTCTCAAGCTTCTAAACATAGTATTAGTGCTCTATCTGACAAACAACTGAAATACCTTACTTCAACGTTATTGCAGTGGATTGGCCTCAACAAGCTTTAGTGAGTGGTGCCAAAATACATGTGAGCTACGTCAAATATGAGCACACCACTACTCGAGTGAACAGCTCGCTCGTCAATCGAAAGTGACTGTTGAACTTATCAGGAAAATAAAGAGGTACCGTAAATGTAGTCACGGACTCCTTTTGAATTCTTACGATAAAAGGTATATTGTCATCCTTACCTAATACATCGTTTATTTTAACTTCAGAGTCGTTGAGCAACCCCAAAGCAAGTAAACATATAAACAAAGATAAAAGAGTCCTCCGTTTGATCTCGTATTTTTGCGCGAAACACTTGGAACCCGATGGCCTGGGAATGGTTAATCGAACGAACCGGAAAATTACTGTTCCATTCGTCGCACAGAATACCCGGAATTTCCAACCGGAATATTTGGTCGAATGGAAAGCGCCCGTCTTCTCTATATATTAAGATATTTTTTTTATGTAAACGTAGTCCTTTACATAAGCCTTTCTGGATTCGCTGGGCTTCCTTACCTGTCTATTTTTACAAATATTTTAATACGTAAATATATTTATTGTGTGGCAAAACAATTATTAACTACCACTGAAACTACATCAGCTTCATACCCAGATTTTGTCTTTTCACGGGCTGCTCGTCTTCGTCTTCGTCCTCGTCACCTTTTACCAATTCATCATCATCATCATTGCCATCATCATCATCATCATTATCTTCCTTTTCTTCTTCCTCTCTTTGGAAGCTACCACTTCCACTTTCGTTCGGGTTTGTTGTCGTTGTTGATGATAATGCAGTTGTTGTTTTGTTTTCCTGTTTTTTTCCAACGATTTTCCTTTGATTGCTTTGGTCAGCCTCGGCTGCATGTTCTCCTTCTAGTTTGATATCATTTTCTTCTTTGTTTATCGTATGGCTATCACCTTGCCTGAAAAGAAGACTCCCCTGAGCCTTCTTGTATCACCTCGTTGTTAAGAGCGTTTTTTATATCAGACGTGTCTGCATAATTTGCTGGTTCATCTCTCTCATCCATAACATCATTACTACGGTCATTACTTCGGTCAGTCGTTTCATTGTCATAAAAGTTGGCCTCGCTATGTGTAACTCTGTTGACATTGCTGCTAGCAACACTGTTGGTAACATTGTTGGAAACAATGTTGGCATCATTGTTCGCATCAGTGTTGGTATCACTGTTGACATCACCGTTGAGAACACTGCTTGTGACAATGTTGGCATCACTGTCGGTAACATTTTTGGTAGCAATGTTGGCATCACTGCTGAAATCGCTTTTGGTATTACTGTTGACATCACCGTTGGCATCACTGTTGAAATCGTTGTTGGTGTCACTGTTGACATCGTCGTTGGTGTCACTGTTGACATCACCGTTGATGTCACTGTTGATATCGTCGTTGGTTGCACTGTTGGCACCGCTGTCGGTATCACTTTGGGGGTATTCATAGCCGTTACTGGTATCACTGTTAGCATATTCATAGCTGTTGTTGTTGACCCTTCGATTATTTATATCTGGGAAGTTGTTCGGGTCAACGGATTGTACATTATTGTCGGACAGCTCATCCACGTGACCTAAAACGTCATTTGAAGTGTACTCTGTGACGTAACTATCGTGCTGCTCGTTGTCAGCATCATCTAAGTCTCGTTTCTGACGGATATTTGACGGGTAATCCGGCAGATAAACCAATTTTGACTCATTGGCTGAAATTTCAGCTTCTCTCTTCTTCAAAAATGAAGGAGGTGTATCTTTGACCATACTCGGTGAGTAAAACTCTGGTCCATAATTGTCTTGCGTGTACCATTCTTGGGCAACAGAATGGTTTACTACAAGAAGCAACAGCGTGCTTCTTAAGAGGAACGATATAATCATCTGAACCCTAAAAAGCAGCAGTAGCAGTTAGCAGCAGTGGCTTTCTTCCAGAGATTGCAAGGGTTTCTAAACATTACCCTCAATTCTAGGCAAAAAAGCCTTAGTAATGGTAACATTGTAAAGGTTAATGCTATAAGCACTAGGGTCAATCATACAAAATACAAAGAAATCTACAGAAAATATTAAGTGATTGTTGGGTTGATGGGGAAAACAAGTTTTTAACTCAACTTTACCCAGGCAAGAAAGTCAACTTTCTGAGCCACTGAAACGATAAAAAATCCTACAGTAGTTTTGATTTTCTGTCTGATAGTTTCTAGTGCTAGGATTATCTCAACACTAAGGTGAAATGTAAACAACAACAGAATACACAAAGCACT
>JAHPZR010025427.1:0-14623 GCA_019787425.1 Platygyra sinensis
TTAAGGTGGTCTTATACTCTGACATTTAAATATTTCTCCAAAAAACATGTTTTCGAAACATGAAGATTCACCATCCCTGACCAATTGTTAATCGTATTTTGAAACGATTTTGCTGTAATTACTCCTTGATGTATGTTTAAATTAAGAAATTCGCACACTGACAGCTATATTTCAACATAGCAACACCCATAGCAACCATTGTTTACAGTCTAAAAGTAGTCACAAAATGTATTCAATCTAGTACATTTTAATGATACTTTAGAGAAAAGCTTTAGAGATGTGTACTCATGAGAATTTTGCATCATGGTCCCGAACATTGTTTCCTGTGCCATCTTGTACGCTCCTTATACTTGTTTAACATTTCTATGACTGGTGTGTATTCGCGTATTCAATGAAACATTCATGTAAACCCTTTCGACATACCCCCCTCCCCTTTCCTTTAACCCCCCTTCCCGTTTACAGGGCCAATTTGGGTTCTCAGAGACCGAAGACAAACTTTAAAGCCATATTTCTCAAAATGACCAAATAGACCGATCACCAATATTTCACGCACGATATCTTTACAGGGTTTTAACGGAATGTTGTCAGATTTTCAACATTGGTAAAGAACACAGTTATCTAGGAGGCAAACCTCCAAAATTTGCAATTAATGAAATTCTATCCCTGTTATTCAGTTAATACAGTTAATATTAGTTAATATTAGAAAACTTTTTCCAAATTTTACGAGATAAAATTCCTCGAAATACTGCTTTCTGAGGTTTGGCTCCTGGACAACCTGCTTGTGGACAGCATGAACTGAATTGCATGCTTCTCGAACCATCCATTAGTAAGTTATCGTGTTTGTAATGAACACCATTTTTAACACTTAGGAGCTAGTTATTCATTAACTATTGTGGCAAGTGACCTGGAAATACTCATTTTTGAAGTCAGAGTGCAAAGTCTTTCAACGTGGTGCCAAAACTGTTCCACAGAGTTTTTTTGCTAAAAACATCTTTTTTTTTGTATAAGACCCCCTTAATCCACCTGTACGGTATAAGGTATTACTAAAATCGACCTCTCTTCAAGCCTGTATCAAGAAATATGGATTTTGCTGGTTTGTTTGAAATATCGTTCTAGGGTGCATCGTAATGTTTTTAACTCTAAACGTGTGAAATTAAACAATCACACCAGGGTCTCTCATGACTAGTGCCCAAGCCATTTTTCGCCACCTCTGTTGCCTAGGCTTATTCACCATGTTATCCCTGCTACATTTCTGTCCAAACTGGATATCACTTCCCCCTAAACGGTATTGTATTCCTGCCTGTCCAATCTCTCTACCTCAACTGACTCATAATAATTACTTTGAAAATAAAAAATCCGTTTTTGTGGGACTATGTCGATATTTTCTGACAGGCGAGAAGAGAGACCCAGAGAGCGAGATGAAATCTTGAAAATTGCCAGCTGTTTAGGGCGGGAATTCCCTTATTAGCTCGCTTATTATCATTTAATCATCCCAAGTGCTGGTCACTTATCTGACATTCCTTTTATACTTTAGAATTTGAGACGTTTTCCTGAGCTGGTGAATAAAAGGTGTTAAAACCAAGATGGCGTTGCTAGAAATCACTGACCACCCACTGACGAGAGCTGAACACAGAACAATATCACAGACAACATCAGACAATACAGTAGATATGGACTGATGCTTTTGTTAGTCCATCTCATCAAGCGTGTATATGAACAGATATTTACACTGCGCACTAAACTGGCCGGCTTCTCATGCAGATATTTATGAGTATTTTAAGACCTAAAGATGTTTCCTTTTTTAGCGAGTTTTTTTCTGGCGATTAAACAGTTGTTTATGGTTTCATCATGGGTTCAAGGCCATACAATTGAGATTACTTGAGACTTAAAGTTCGGTGTTAGCGTATTCCGTAATTTTTTTTTTTGTATTTGAATAACTAAAACTAAATTAGGGAATGAACTATGCATTATATATTCGGTTGAGTGTTCGGGTCTTGATAAGGTATCAAGATATTGCTTTACGAAAGAAGGCGGGAACTAATTAAGAATGAGATTTTGACTTCGATATAATTTGTTTTTCAGATTGATATCATCCCGAGAAGATGGTACGTTTCTGTGTGATAAAATCAAAAGAAGGCAAATTTTCTTGAAATTATATTGGGAAATTTTCACTTTTGATTGAATTCTCTTATGTAACCTATCTATACTGTGCTCCGTTTTTTCCTATTAAATGTCAAATAGCAGCAATTTTTTACGGTTTTTAATCATCACTTACCTTACGTTTTCTTCACATCAATGTGATTGAGACGAGGAACTGCTAAGCTGTACTAGTTCTTTCATGTACAATGAAGCTAGAGGTTTTACAAAAGAACGACTGAAAAATTCATACCATGTATGTTATGGTCACGTCAGATGCTTATCAAAACTGTTCTTGTCTAACACTATTGTGGAATGTTCCTTTTAAACAATAACTGGTATATTGAAAAACTATATCTGGTATTAAATTAACAGCAAATATCTCATAATCTCTTTTGTTTTTCCAATAAGAGGTATAAGATTGAAAAAAGTAAAGTGTTCTAGCTTACTTTGGTACTTTAGTCACCGTAAAATGTAGACGATATAATATGATGTGGTGTATATTTCATTGGTATAAGGGAAACGGGAAGTTTCAGCAGGTAATTTTGCTTTGCTTGGGAAACAAAAAGTTATGTTTAGATTCCTTGCTTTATAGTACCAGCCCTAGAAAATGAAAAAAGACGAAGGCGTTAATCGCTTCTTTTTTGGCTGAGAACGACCGATTTATATTTATCGAGGACGAGGACATTCGAATCAAACATAACCACAAAAGTGAAATATAACGCCTTCTTAGCTTGAAATTAGTTTTTCAGACCTATAGGTCTGATCGTCAGGCCACCATAAGCAAGAACGTAAACATTGATCAAGCCAAGTCCAGTCAGTTTATCGCATTTGTTGTCCTAAAAGAAGGTCTACAAAATGTTTTTTCGTAAAATTCTATACAGGACCCTTCCTTGCTATACCTGATGTATTAAGCTAAGTCGTTAGAAAGAATTAACGATCAAGGAGACTTTTTAATCTCATTTTTCAAGGTTTTTCTGGAGCGGATGAATTTTGTAAACAAAATACGGGCAAAGAGAACTACAATTACCTTTTACAAGTTTTAAATTAGTTCTTAGACAAAAATAGTTTTAAGTAATCCTAAGAAGGGCAAACCAACTATAAGATGCTCTTTTACATATGGTATCTTAGAGGTAACGCGGATATAACTGCTGGATTGCGATTTGATAGTTCTTGTGATCTCCCCAGTTAAACCATGTATAACATTATTACTATCTTTCACCTTACCTATTTGTTCTATCGGTAGAAATATTATCAAATAAGATCCGACAAGACCCAAGCATAAAAGGCATCAAAATATTTGGAAACGAAATTAAAGTGAGTCAATTCGCGGCTGATACAAACCTCTTTTGTGCGGATTTGACCTCCATTAAAAACGCACTAAGAACAGTTGGAGATTTTGGAGTACAAGCTGGCTTAAAACTAAATATTAAAAAGCCCAACGGGATTTGGCTGGGAAAGTGGGAGAAAAACAAGCTCAATCCTCTACAGCTAAAATGGCTTCTGACCCCTGTTAGAATTTTAGGAATACACGTCTCCTATGATGAGAAAGGAAATATTGGCGGAATGGAATTTCAATCTTAAACTAAGAAAGCTGCAAACAAAACTTGATATGTGGAGAGCGAGAGATCTTACATTGTTTGGCAGAGTGATGATCTTAAAATCACTTGGATTGTCAAAACTAATTTACTCATCCTCGATCCTCAACATTCCTGAAGGTTTCGCAAACTTAGTGAAAACAAAATTATTTAAATTTCTTTGGAAAAACAAAAGAGATAAAATTAAAAGATCCGGACTGTATGCAGGACCTGGACAAAGGCGGATTACGCATGATAGATATAGAGATCATGTTTAAGGCTGTTAATCTAGCATGGATTCCTAGACTCCTGTCCCCTGGAAGGCAAAATTGGAGAACAGTGCCAGACTATTATTTACACAGATTAGGAGGACTAAATTTCTTATTAAGGTGTTATTATAATCCAAAACACCTAACACTTTGCCGTCGTTCTATCAAAGTATTCTAATGTACGTATTTCAACGAATTGAAAAATCTTTATGACTTCGATCAAGCACAGGATTTAATTCTGTTCAATAATAAAGAGATACTTATAGAAGGGAAACCACTGTTTTTTAAGGGATTGGTTTAACAAGGGTATCTTATCCATCCAAGATCTTCTTGACGAAGCCGGCAATATATTGTCGTATCAGGAATTAACAACAAATATTCTTGCAAATCAAACTTTCTTCAATACTATCAGGTCATAGGTGCTATTCCAAAAGATCTTCTGAACAAAGCCAAACTCAGTGACCCAATCAGAAAAGAATTATATTCCACTGAAAACTTTACCATCCAACTAACTGAATCCACGCAGCTCGTTTTAAATAAGGCGAAAACCTCCGACTTAGTTACAAACTACTAAATGTGAAGACCCATACAGCTGAACATACAGGTCCTAGAAGATGGAACGAGAATCTATCTATGCATATGAATGAAGACTCCTGGGAAAAAAAAACATTTACCTCCATCAAAAATCTATGCAAAGAAACCAACTTAAGAGAATTTCAGCATTATAGTTACTAAAAAAGAGCTATGCCGTTTTGGTATCAAACCAGATGATGACTGCTTATACTGTGGAGAAAAAGATTCCGTTGACCATTCATTCAAAGATTGTCGGTTCGTAATTTACTCCGATATTGAGGTTATCAAATGGTTCAATGCAAGAAAAAATTCAAAGTTCAACCCATCCATTGAAGAAAAACTTTTCGGCCTATACAAAAATCCGCATAATAAAGAGCTGGTAAAGAAATTTAACTACACGATGCTATTCATGAGGTACTATATTTACAGTTGCAAATTACACGACAAACCAATAATTTTTGGAGACTTTGCAAACAAACTCTTATTAAAATACAAAATAGAAAAACTCTAGAAAATACAAAAAACAGGGCCCCAGCAAATTTGCATAATTCTCTAGCTCCTCGAATAACATTAAAAATGATTTCAGTATTTATCCTAGCCCTTTCACCACAATATATGTTATAATCTAATTAATAAGGCAAGATATTATGGTAATTGTTCGCATAGTATATGTATATGAATAGTAAGAAGTGTGGATAACTAGAGTAGATACGAAAAATGTTCTCCCCACAAGTACTTTATCTTTTCTACTCTATTTAACTCCCCCTGAACAAGAAGCAAAAATAATAATGTCAATATCTTTTTAACTATTTTATTTTGCCACAGTATTGTAAATTAATGAAATTATGTGAGGAATTAAAGAATGCAAAATAAAAAAAAAAAACTAACAATTACCTTTTACAAGCTTTTAAATTAGTTCTTAGACAAAAGTGATTTTAAGTAATCCTAAGAAGAGCAAACCAACTATAAGATGCTCTTTTACATATGGTAACTTAGAGGTAACGCGGATATAACTGCTGGATTGGGATTTGATAGTTCTTGTGATCTCCCCAGTTAAACCATGTATAACATTATGTACTAACTTTGGATAGGTCTTTGTTCAGTTCGAGAATCTCTACATTAACTACACTGTGTCGAAAACGAGACTGAATACAAAAGAGGCAAAATTAGTGGTTTCGCATTGTACTTTAAGAGCACCTGTTGACCGCTGAGTCTCCGTCGCCTCTCGAGTCGTGGGCTCATTGTAGTTTTCAATGAAACTTCATTTAGCCGGAGTCTGGCCAAGTGATTGGCTTATAATTCTGTTTATTAATTCCTTATATTGGGTGATCAAAAGAATCTGTTATTTGAGACACAAGATTACTATTGTATGTACATACAGCATTTCATATTTAAAATTACATCTTTGCTTAAACGCCACTGAGTTTGATTGAGCGTTACACGTTACTCTCCATCTTGCATAGCTTTTGCTCTTCGTCTGCTCTCGTGTGATTCGTTTTTTCTGGTTTCTTGACCCCAGGCCGCTTGCAGCAGTAAATCTTGTAATCCTCATCCCAGGCTTCAGCCTGCTCCACGGTCTGAGGCATGGGACTGAATAGTGTCTCTGGGAGCCACAATGACAGTATTCCAGCGGTTACCCCAAGTACTCCAAAAATAACCAGTGGCAGAGTTTTATTGAGGTTGGGGAGATCAGCCTTGAGAGTGAGAAAAACCACGAATTATTAAATTGTTGTCGAAGACAGAGTAGAAAAGGCAAAGTTTTCTTCACAGACCGTTTCAGCGCACCACTCATGCTTCATTCCAATGACTTTTTTACCCTATTAAATTGCAACGTTATCTCTAGAAAGGTTTCGTTTGATGTGTGCAAATTGTCCACTGATGGAAACTGAATTGTTGTTGTCCGTGCTACAATACAGGCTCCTTAACTGATCAATAGCAATTTTCTTACCAGTAATATAATATATGGCGCAAGAATTGCTCCAATACGGGCCATCATGGATGATACTCCAACACCGACGTTTCTAAAGAAATGTGTAGAAAGATAAAAATTAAAGGGCAAATACTAAAGATATATCTTTGCATGGATTCACTAGCATTTAAGCGAGTCAATCTTAGCAGACAAGCATTTGGCTCAATAAAGAACTTTAGAAAACAGTCCTAAGAAAGTACGCGCGCTGATTGGTTAAAAATGGTGTTTGTATAACTGGATGAAGACACAAAACTAGCGCGCGCTTGTTGACGTAGTGATGGCGCGAGCAAAGAGAATTTACATTTTGATATCTAAAGCTAACAAGTTGTTTTCCTTTTTCTCGTCGTGGTGTTTTCTAAAAGAAATAGAAAACATGTACTTCGTGTTTCTATCGAGTTATACAAACACTTGTGAAAGTTTAGGAGAACTCGAAAAAGCTGTGGAAACACTCGCCTGCGGCTCGTGTTCCCACAGCATTTCTCGTTCTCCCAAACTTCCACTCGTGTTTGTATAACTCGATAGAAACACGGTACATGTTTTCTATTTCTTAAATATTACACCAAACATTTTCGTCAAGAGGCCGAGGACTCATTTAGTCACGCAATATAACCGAGAGAAATTGTGTTATCCTATCACGCACCTGATGACTGTTGGGAACAGCTCAGCAGTAAAGACGTAGATTGTAAGGAAAGTGGACATAATACAAAACTTGCCGATCATGGCCAAAGTTGTGATAACTGGCTGGTATTCTGAAAAGCAACAAAACCTTAAGTTCAAATCAAACACTATAAAACACACAATGCAATCTCAGTAATGAGAGGAAACTGAGGGCGTGTTGGTTTTATAGTTTATGTTTTGAGACCCATAACAACAGTTCATGAAAACTGATATAGAAAGTTCAGAAGAAGACGTAGGATGGGCATTGTACAGGTATTGTGTATCGAACTACTTGGCTTCTACACTTCGTGTACTAATGTTTCGTGCTTCAGCCATTTGTCCACCCACCAACTTTGTCAGGTACAGCTAACACCAACATGCCGGCCGCTCCACCAATCAGCATGAAGGTACAATACGGAATACGGCGACCAAACCTGAAAACAGATCAAAGCAGTACTTATCGCATTAGAGAGGGTTTTTTCAACTAAGAAATGTTGTTTTGGGGGCAAATTGTAACTTTAATTGGTTTTTAATTCGTTTTTCTGCGCCTATTACTTAAATGTTTTGGTCTGCGCGAATTCTGGTATGTTTGTCTGTGGCCGTGATGATAAGACAAAGTCAGTAACTGGGTGTAGATATAGAAGAAGAGACTGTAAGTAAACAGACAAGTACAAGTAGTTACTTGCTTTTTGTATTCTGACAAAGGCAAGAAAGTCACTCTAAGATTATCATGATATTTCGTTTAGTTATAATGTTACAGATATTTTCTTTACCTTTGAAGACAGTACCAAGCCAGCAGGGCAGCCGGTAGCTCGATGATTATCAGGATAAAGAAGTTGACGTACATGTTTCCGGCGAGATTTTTCACGTTCAAGCTCAATCCAAAGTAAACAAGTGCGTTAACAAACCTGCAAAGAAATTCAATCAAAGAAGCAAACCAACATACAACGAAAATAATGAAACAAGCACGGCGTTCTCTTAACGATCCAGGTGGTTGCAAGTTTCGGTATATTTGTCTGCAAGAATCGGTTTTTTACGATAACTGCAGAAATTCTCGCTCGCTCATTGGCTAATTTTTATTGTCAATAAGCAGACAGACACATGAATTTGTAATTTCCGAGATGCGTCAACGAACAAGAGCGGGCAGACAATTTATTATCGTAAAAAAAATTGACGTCAGTTTTTAATGCGTCTGTCCTGTTATTGGCAATGATTTTCGTCATAACATTGTCAAAGTAGTCTGCGGATCCACTGCTACTTTGACAATGTTATGACGAAATTCATGATCAATAACAGGACAGATGCATGATAAATTGAAGCCAATTTGTTTAATCAAAATCAAAGCAGCTCACCAGTTCAAACAACAGATAATGATTCGCTTTCTCAGTTTAGGAGTCCTGATCAAATCAAATGTCCCGTATTTTCGCGCGTCATCACTCCTGACGTCAGCTTTCCTGACTTCAGAGATCAAGTGCTTCAGGTGTTTAGACTCAACATTGACGCCATTTTTGGCAGCATACTTCATGAGCAGGCTGTGAGCCTCTTCAAGTCGATTGTTGGCAAGAAGCCACCGCGGAGACTCTGGTATCCACCTTAGGGAAATCAACAAACAACTGTTACACTTAAATGAGGCTACTTCGAGGGAACATCTAGCTCCTGGAAAATATCCCGACAACTGAGACAAAGACATTGCGTTAAGCGGACACGCCCTGTTTTAAGCGGACACTAACAATTTGGCAAACTTGTTGGCGTTATTGAACTCAGTTTCCAGTGACATTCCAATGATTAAAATAAAGTCGCTGCCTTCAATGGGAAAAGGGTGCAATTCTATAAACTGACGTCTTAAATTAGCTACCTAGCGATTTTTGCATCTTTTGTAATCCGTGTTAATCTTCTTCATCCTTAACCATCCTTGTTTCTTTATGGTTTACTATTATCTCTTTGATGTTTTTCTATCTTACTAAACTACTATTTTCAGGTTTTCTTCAATTTTAAGGTAATTTTGTGCATGGCCAAAATAACTCAAAATACGATTCCTGAGCTCCCTTAAGTCACGATAGTTAAGCAGAAATTATGACTTACCACCAAAAAACGAGTAGCAGGGTTCCTGGTAACGACACCGCCAACATCAAATACCTCCAGTCCCGCAAAGATACGCTAGTAAAGCTAGAATCGCGTAGCCAAGCGTCATAAAGATGTTGCTAACAAACCCCGCGGCAGTTCTGTTGGACGTGACTGACAGCTCTAGACAGTACACGAAACGACAAAGAAGGCAACCAGCTGCTGCAGCTCCCGCGCCGACACGGAACAGAGCAAAGAGAGAGAGACAGTCTGCCACAGCAGACACAGTGCCACATCCTGCCTTGAAAGAGCAACGTAAATCACGACTGTCATTAGTATGTAGTGGCTGCAGCTTGTCCACCGAATCATGACAGCGTTTCCTTGTTTGTTCGTAGTTTATCGTCTTTGTAGCGACAACCTTAGCTCAAAACGTTTTCGCTTTTCTTTAAAACGATTTTCTATTGTCTGTCATAAAATCAAAACCAAAACCAAACCAAGTACTTACCAGTTAGACTACTCAGCCAAACTCAAACCTTAGTAAAACCAAAACCAAAATCAAAAGTAAAGTAATTACCTGATTACTTTACGTCAACTCAATTAAAACTGCTGTATCTCAACTTATCAAATTCACATCCATGTTCGCTAGGTTGCTTTGAAACCGCGTTTTTGGGTCAAGAGAAGAAAGAGGAAAGACAAATCTTTGGGTGTAGCGACATTAGAAAAAGAAGTAATCTGCGAACAGGCTGTGTGGTAGAGGATGGGGCGAGGGGAGAGCGGGAAGAAAGAGGAGACAACCCCAGCAACTCAGCAACTCCAACCCAACTCCCTCTCTCCTCGGCCACTTCAATCTCAATCAGTTCCTTCTGGTCCCTTACAGCCGCGGTCACACCACACCAGGTGGAGGCTGTTTGCAGGCTAAAAAGTTAGGAGCTGAGGTGAATACCATGCGACTAGACCAAGGCTGGATATCCAAATTTGTACATATACCAGATTCCCAATAAAATTTATTAAAAGGAACGATGAAAAGAACTCTTCATTCGGGGTTCAGGCATGAAAGTGGATAACAGTTTGTTATTTTAAACGTACTATTCAGCTTCAATTCAGTCTCATACAGATAGTCGCCTATTGAATCAAACAGCATCAATTAAAATTTAGTTGCCTCACGATTAAATTGAATTTATGACATATCTACCCTGGTCCTTGAGGTTTTCAGTTTCTTCTGTGCTAATACGAATTATTCTAAAATTGAACGCAGTTCAAATTTTCATGAGTCCAAAGCAGGAGTCCAAAGCATCTGGCAGCGAATCATTTCTCACAGAAGAAGTATCACGTGTGAGCTGTGTGATAAGGTTAATCCTAGCAATAGGAGAAGCCGCTGTGCTTTTGTTTTCCTCGCGTTCCATTTTTTCGAGTTCAAAAGTTTTGCATGAGACGTCAGATGACTTATTGGAAGAGTAAATTCTTTTTCAAGAATTTTACTTACCAGGAAGGCGATACTAAGGAAAACAGCGATTCTTCGGCCGAAGTGATCAGAGATGCTGCTAAAGGCATAGGAGCCAATCAGCAACCCCGCTAAGTATGATGCTTGAGTCAACGCCTTCAGATGATTTCTGTTGCAGATCAGTTCCCACTGGAAAACAACAAACAAAACTGAAATTTCCCGTGCTAATCAACGAAAAAGTGAAGGGTTAACGAGAAAGAGAGTTTGAAACCATAGCTCTCCCTCCAGTTTGATTGCCAACTCTTGTTTGCTCTTTCGTGACATCTTAGTAAAGATGTTGCTTGGAAACTCCGGAATGCGCTTAAGAAGAATGTTGAATAAAACTGGTTCACAGAATACAGCGATTGATAAACAGTGCGAGCGTATCCACGTATCCAATTACCAATCGACTTCTATTGTATTTTCCCCAATTTTTCCGAACTGTCAAGTATTATGAGAGTATTAAATCTTTAGATACAGCGCCTAAAACCCAATATTATAAAGGACATACACATGTGCCATGCTACAGCGAACAATAGTAAAATAAAACAATAATAAAACAGCAATAATCTTACCTCAGACACTGCACTTGTAAAATCACCGTTGAATTCATATTTGGTGCAATTAGAACAACACTGATTAATGGGGCATATTGAATTATTAACGGCTGTAGTCGCGGCAGCGCATTGAAATGACGGGGAAGCGCCGTAAAAAACCAGAACAAGTTGTTGAAGACCGATGGGGACCGTCATCAAACACATAAAAGCGTACAACATCATTGGATAGCGACCGAATCCTCCGACTAAACGAAGCAAGTCGTCGAATTCGTAGGTTTTGTCAGTCGTTTCGTCTGTACTGGAAACATTTATATTATCTGGCTTGGCGCTGTCTTGGGTAGCTTCCATGTTGATTAAATTCAAATACTTCAGGCAAAATAATCAGTTAATTAGAACCTTCCTTGAGACATTTACACTGAATGTGAGTTATTGACTTTCACTATCAGTGAACCTCTGGCACTGATGCAGACTGGAGCTGTTACGTCAGAATCGGAACTAACAGTACTGAATTAATTACTGGTTAGTCAAAGATGATTGACATATGACAGTCGAATAATTGCAAAGTAGCTTATATTGATAAGAGATGAAAAGAAAAGATGTTAGTGTGTCATATACATAGAAACTGAAATGTGACGGGTATTTGCAATTGGTAATTTTGACGGAACAAAGATGATTAAAAAATCCCCGATGAGGAATTCTTGTAATACTGAATTTTGCTGACTAGTTTTATTCGCTTCTTATTGAGAAAAATTGAGCTTCATTTTTGTGCACATTGTAGCTTGACTTTGGTGTGTTTCATATAAACAGATGAAGGAAGTCTTCCGCGGGGTTAAGGGATGGTGGGAGGTTAACTTCTGTTGGGGGTGGTCCTAATCGGTGATGCTATCGTCTCTATTTCACAAAGCTAGTGCTACAAAATTTTAGATTACTTAGAGTGTTCAGGAAGGAATGCTAATGTTTTACCCTCATTGAGGTTTCTTTTAAAGTTGCGCACCGGAGAATGAAAAATCAGTGGCTTTAATTTGTGGTGGTAGCTTCGACCGATCGGGCGCTAACCAGAATTCATAGTAAAGAGTGGCTTTACTTTATCTGCATTAACTAAGCCGGATGCACGTACCAAAGAAACAAAATTTATTGTTGACAGTTCTATAAAACATTCAAACATGACAATATCCAGTTACCCTAATAATAAATCCCAACATTCTATTTTCGTAATTTAAAATATTTTTTATGATAAGAATCGTTAAAATGGTATTGCCTCTAAAATAATGATGTTGAATACATTTCCCAAAGCAAAGATCTGAATTAAAATGGAACTCGAGGCTGTTCAGCAAGACATGTCCCCTTCTTGGGCGACCATTAAAAGAATCCCTAGAAACTACCCACCCAAAATAAACAATGAAAACAAAATGAGGCGGCAAACAGTTGCTTTACACCCGACAACTATCCTGGCCATTGCCAGCATCGTCAAATGTTGAGGATGTAAGCGGAGAGTTTTGATTGTCTAAACTGTGTTCATCGTTAGCTCCTGGTGCATTAATCATTATAGAGTGCGATTCCATGTTATCACGACGCCTTTGCCTTTCAACCCTTCTGTAGAACGAAACAAGAACGAAGGCCATTGGGATCAGAAGAGTCAGGGAAATCAACTGGATGATGAGTAAGACCACACCAAGCGTGGAGGTATTTTGTGGTTGAACCTGTTGAGGTGTGAACTTCTTCGGATCTGCAAGAGAAATATCATTTATACTTTTGTCATATCTGTTCGATCTCGTAGCCATGGCTCCCCCGACCCCAAGCAGTAGTGAGCTAAGCACACCATCTTCTAGCATTCTAACATTTTTCCTACAGTGCATAGATCAGTTCCGTGACGATACAGATAAAGTAACATGGCGATCCACGAATTAAGAGGTAAGAAATGACCAGAATCACCATCTCCTTTTCTCAAACTGGGAATTTCACCGATTACAACCATGAAAAATAAAATTAGGCTTTCAGAGCATCGAAGAGCATCTAGGTGAACACCAATTTACAGGCCTTAGCCGTCTAGCTTTGCAGCGTTGGTTATAATTATGGAGTGGGAGGAGGAGCGGTGAAATATAAGACCCGCAGATGAGATATTGCAGGACTACCTCCTTCCCCAGCATTAAATTCGCCGGTACTCATTTAAACAACTGGGTGGAGAGAAGAATCGTGAGAGAAAAGTGTCTTAACCAAGAACACAACACAGTGTCCCCTGCCAGGACTCGAACCAGTACCACGCGATCTTTAGTTGATTGCACTAGCCACGAGGCCACCCCAGCTCTAGCCGTTTTGATACGTTTGCAAGAGTTTAATCGAGGAGTTTTCACTAATGGTAAAAACCCATTCCCGTTAGATATAAATATTTTCAAATGTGATAATAGGTTTCAGGCCTAGGAAAAGCAACTTGCTAAAACTTGGGGAAACTCTCTGGTTTTAGGGATCTAGGGAGCGCAGGATCTGTTACATCAGATAAAATCTTCAGAGACCAAGTAAAACTGATTTCAGCCGAGTAGAGTTCAATCCAAAGACACGTAACCAGAACTGGTACCCAAAACATAACCCAACACGGGATAGTGGTATACGTTATCTCACCGCAGGGCGGTAATCGAAGAACAATTTACAAAACAGCTGTTTTAATGATAGTTTCTGAACAAATGATCTAATCCCGGCTTAACTTTATTAATCCTAAAACTCCATTGGCTGCCAATTAACTCATTCTTAACACAGTTCCAGGCGACTGATTCTATCATAGGAAAGTCAGTTATTTTGTTCGTAATAGTAAGTCTACAGGTAGTTCTCACTTAAGATGTTGCATCACTGGTTAATACTCCTCTCTAATAGGTGCAATAGGTGTAACGGGTTTTTATCAAAAGCACTATATACCAGGTTGATCCAACCCTTCCCGAGACAGAATTCTCCTTTGTTCGTAATTTTGGGAACTCCACGATTACATGAACAGATTGTTCAACGTTTTGAGCATGAAAGAACGAGATAAATTCCATTTAGATGGAGTACTTATCTTTACCTTTACTGTTTACTAAACTCTTACTGTTTGTTGATGATCTAAATCAGAGGTCAGAAGTTTATTGCGTAAAACGAATCTTCACTCACCTAAACATACAGATCCATCCTTTTCAGAGATAAAGCCATCTTTACATTTACAAATGCGACGATCAGACTCCCATACACATAAGTGTTGACATCCTCCATTATCTTTTGAGCACGATGGCAGGCCAATAAGCTCTGTTATAAACACAAAAAAATACTATCCGAAACAAAAATATACTATACTATACTATGACTTAAACGGCGTCAATAGT
>JAHPZR010025430.1:0-33705 GCA_019787425.1 Platygyra sinensis
TGGCCAAAATTGTTTTCAAATACTTTTGCCACAGTCGAAGAATTTTAGCGACTTTAGCAAAGTTTTGTCTCAGTTTGCTTTTCACAACATGATCGTACTGTTACCTAAATCCCAATCATGTCATCCAGGAGAGGCCCCTATACCTCTTCTGAAAACACTTTCATGCAAAAGTAATTGGCCTTTTTATGCATCACGAAAACCTTGAAAAACAGCTTCACATTCACAGAAAAAAGCAAGCAATCACATTTCACATAAAAATGCAAATCATATTCACGTTGCGCAAACATATAATAACTGGATTTATGGAAACAGTGCTAAAGATTTCGACCCCTATTACTGTTATTTCACCTTGCTTTCACCCAACTTTTATACCACTTCCAACGATGTAAACGGGCAGAAAATAAAGAAAGGACAGCAATACAATGTACAAGGGAGATAAACGGGTAAAGAAGAAAAAAGGAGTGACCTTCCTTTTATTTTTCATATTGACACCTTTGCCGAGAAAAAAAAACCGCCCGCTTAGGGCGCAATTTTAATTTCACCTTGCTTTCACTCAACTTTTAGGCCGCCTCCAAGCCATGTAAAGGTGCGGACAAATAGAGAAAGGACGGCAATGCAATGGAGATAAACGAGTAAAGAAAGGAAAAAGACTGACCTTCCTTTTATTTCTTATATCACCTTAAGCACCGTTTTCATGAATCCAGACATATATATATATACAAATACAATCATTACAAATGTATTTAAACGTTTTAGTGGCTTTTCATGTTCTAAACGTGCGTATTTCTTGACTCTGCGAAAATAATAGATCGTAATATGAAGAACGTTTTTGAGCTATGTTCTGGTTTATTTTATAAAATATTTCAGACAGTATGCGCATTCTCATTGGTCGATAGGCATGTTTAGATGAGAGTGTGCAAACACAGTTGACACATCACGCTTTCTGTGTTTCCCCCGCACAATTTGAAACTATTTCAAAGCCGGTAGTTCAAACTCTCAAGTACAAATATAAAGGAATTCAAAATGAAGAAAACTTTCCAAGTTTTGATAAATGGTAATTGACCATCTCTTTGTCTCTGACCCGTGGAAAGAAAGCAAAGAAAGAAGAACAACAGCGCTTTGCATGCCTCGATGTTAGTGAGTTAGACGACCTCGGTGAGGGAGCTCAAGCGAAGACAATAAAATCTTATGCAACAAAATACACAGTAAACGTTTTTCAAGGTAATTTTTGCATTTAATTACTACAATGAAATTCTCAAAATCACATGCTGTTTTTTTGAAAAGGATGTGCAATAAAATTAAATGCCAACTATATGCTATAGTCTGGGAATGCGAAATCTGTTCAAATCAAATTTTACCAATCGATCGGTTGCCGTGTTTTGGCTGTTGAATGTTCAAAATATGGCCATTAAAACTTGGGAAAATGTACCAGACTGATGGATTTAATGCCCTTCGACTTAACGTGCATTAACTCAACCTTGCCTGCTTGTGCTATGATTCCAACCAGCAAAACTTCACAAGGCACAATGAGCAATCCAACTTCTCAACCATCTTCTCGGGCTGCCAAATCGGGCAAGTTTGCATTACTTTCAAGTGCAATCAAGCACAGTGATTTCATATTGCAGTTCTTTACTTACAGAGTTGTTAATCTTTTGAACATTTCTTCTGTTTTCTCCGAATTTTAGGTCCTTCTCCCAAAGATTTCGAAGGATTCAAAGCTGATATCGCTTTTATTTACACGATGCTCATTTGCTCGCTGGCGATATTGCCACAAATTTTGATTTTTGTAACGCGAAATTTCATTGGTTCGTGCATTATCAGATGCGCGTTTTGATTGGTTAGTAGCAAAGATGATTGCCTAGAGTGTGTATTGAGAAAAGCTTTTGGATCAAGAAGTTATAAACAAAATTTCTCTTTTCGAATTAATTTTGAGAAATATTTTATAAAAGCAATAGAAAACTTTTTTCCTGTGTTTTGCATAGCCTGATATAAACACTCGAGGGTTGGGAGAATTCTTGACAGTTATGCAAACCCTCGACTTCGTCCTCGGGTTTGCATAACTGTCTCAATTCTCCCGACCCCTCTCGTGTTTATATCAGGCTATGCAAACACAGAAAACATTTTCTATTGCTTAAATATTGGAACTTGTTCTATCCCAGACTCGCGTGTGTGGTATTTGAAAGGACATCTATATATGGTTAACAGTGAAGGCAGCAACGGGCACTGTAGATCATGGTGCACATGACAAGAACTAACAAGTCGTTTTTAGAAAACAGAAGTTTTCACCTCAGGAAAGCACGCAGAAATGTCAAATCTTGAAACCGTCTGTAGCATGAATAGATGATACATGCATTTGCATGAGCAGGCATCGCAAACTATAATTTCATCCAAAGGGTATGGAACGAGATATTACAAAGATGTTTCCAGCCATTTGAAGTCATATTTCTTTTAGTGACATATTTAGTGACATTTGTTGTTGCACAATAAGTTGGTCACTCTTTATTTACAAAATGTAATAGTACTCAGCAACAGTACTCAGTTTGAAACCTTAAATTCTGCCTTTTTATTTCCAAAAGCTCACATTTAAGACATGTTGAAGTGAACTGTACTTGGCAATCGGTCTTCCTACACCTTTATTGCTGGAAAAAAAAAACTTGATTTAGAGCCCTGCAAACGTGGTACTCACTTTTCATTAATGATACTGAGACCCCGTCCACACTAATCCATTTTCAAACGAAAACGGAGCTGTTTTGCTCCGTTTTCAAAAAGATTTGCGTCCACACTTATCGTTTTCGTATTGTTTTCCCCCATCCACACTACAACGCCGTATCCATTTTGAAAACACTTTTATACGTCAGTGCGCATCCTCAAATGAACTCAACGCATGTGCATTTCAATATATCGGCCCACGAAATTAGCACCATTCTTGATACTCACGGTCGAGTGGTCTGGTGCCCTGTCGTGTCTATTTTGATGACATCACTGTTTTCAGATAGCATCATTTTCTCCGTCCACACTAGAAAACAGCATTTTCATAAAGCATCCTTTTCAAATCGCTCTACTCTGGAGAGCGTTTTCGAATGGCTCCGTTTTCAGTGATGGTTTTCGCGTTGTAGTGTGGATGATAGCCGTATCTGTAGCAAAACAGCTTCGTTTTCGTTTGAAAACGGATTAGTGTGGACGGCGCCTGAATCTAGCGAGTACTGTTGCATTCACTGTCAGAATACTGCGCGAGACTTCTGTGAAATAATTTCGAAAAAGTACTATAAATATCTTGTTGAAAAATATTTTGCTGGTTTTTGTGGAAATTTGAATTAACACTGTCATCCTTCACCACTGAGTACTGTGCACTGACCATGAATGCTGACGTCACTACCCGAAGAGTATAGCGCCTCAGTATCTTCATACTCCCTGTAACGTGCTGTAATAACTGTTAAAGTGATCACTAAGGGTGCGTTCGTTTGGGATATTCTGGAATAAGAATATATCCCAGAATATATTCCGTCTATCCTGCTCCTGGGAGCAGAATAGCCGGAATGGAAATCCAGATATTCCGGAATGAGAATAGCTCCCAAACAAACGCATACTTGCATTATTCCAATTATTCTTATTCGGATTGATCCCAAACGAACGCACCCTAAGATTGACTTAAATACCAAATTTGTAGTTTAATCACTGAAGTATCTGCACAACTGTTTGTTACAATGTAAACAATTCGTTATGTATCCAAATCAAATGACGCCATTGTCACTGCCATCACATACAAAAGTTTCTATATTACTTGGGGGGCAGGTTAGGCAGGTACATGTAGGTTGTATTTGCATCTGCCGTGTTCTCAAAAACACTGGAAGTGCAAATTTGTCCCAAGACTCTTGTCCATGACTGCAGATTCTAGGCCCTCCAGGTTCACTGTCGCTGTGGTTGTACCCGATCAGTTTTTCATGCACAGGCGCATCAAATGGGCAGGTTTTCCATCTAGTTTGGTGTAGTTTACGAGCTTTGATGATGCTAAAATCTCCAAAAAAGTGACAATTATTCCCGCAAAGTCGTTGGTTCACAAATCACAGGAAAGTAAATGCACATTTCACAGGTCACGAAAAGATTAAAAACCAGTTTCCCGAGGATGGAAAATATAGATTCACGAATCACGGAAGAAATAAATTCTCATTCAGGCTTCACGGAAGGCAAAAATGCCCATTCACGCGTCATGAAAAAAGTATAGGGGACCCTCATCGAGGGTTTTGCTCAAGCTCCCTCAATCTCCCACACATGCTTTTTTGATGCAACAAACACATTACAAACACCTCCCCCTGTTCACAGTTTTTCTTGCGCGTAGGAGGTCGCCCAATCTCTGTTCGAAGACAACATGTCGGGAGCTAATACCAGAAGCGTTTAAGCGAGATTTACAATAACAAATGGTAGAAGAAGAAGGATTTTGTATAAAACATTTAGGTCAAAATAACTGTTTGGGAGAGGGAGGGGAGCGTGTGTGCACACTGGATGACGTGATTGGGATTTAGGTAATGGTACGATACAAGCACTGTAATTTCTGACTGATTTGTGTATCCGTCAAGGTGGCGCTGAATTCTTGAAACCATGATAAGCTCTATGCCAAATGGTATGCAACAGTTTTGTCCTTGATTGTACTAATTTGATTTATATTTTCAGACATTGTGGTGGATACTGTGCCATCTGTAGGAACCACATCATGGATTTGTGTATGTTTAAACGGAAAATATAGGTAGAAAGAAATAAACCCATTGACTCCCTTACCGGCCGTGACGAGCGTTGGCCTTTGTTTCTCTTCTGATGTTATCACCTTGACCAAAATTGGCATCACCTGTGCTCAAGTTCTGCAGGAGGAAGAGATCTTTCAGTGATAACCAGATCAAAGTGATTGGCTCAGTGGAGCCTAAAATATGCACAAAAATGCTCAGAAATTCAACTGAAAAACTCGTCTAGCAAAATTGCCTGCAACCATGCGTGGCAAATCCATGGTAAAAATTTGCCTGTCTTGATGATGCTTTCTCAGAATTTTTTGGACTGGAAGCAAGCCCAGCAGAAGGCCAATCACTGCAGCAAAAAGATGAGGATGGGAGTAAAAAGAACAAAAAAAAATTTAAACACAAAAAGCCAAAAACGTAGGTCACTTTCTCATTCAAAAACCATCTCAAAATTTTGATTTCTGCACATACCTGAGCAAAAATGTCATAAAACATGGTGCATGGTGGAAAGAAAGGCATACTGTCATATTGCAAATGCTAGACTTTAGTAGCTCGGAAGCTAATTTGGTCCATTTCCAGGTTGAAAATCTCCAAAATGTCCATAACATGCTTTTTGGCAAAGGTCTCAGAGTCAAGGGTTAAGCTTAAGCTTTTAATTTTCGCACTGTATGTATGAGCCAAATTAAGTTAAGGTATCGGCCAGGGCTGAAAAAGGCGAATTTTCGAAACTTTTTATTTCCCGACGTTCAGATAAAGCATTTCAAGAGCTTTCTTTTACAAAAAAATTCTACAAAAAAATATTGTTTCAGTGCAGAGTTATTGGACATTAAAGTTTACTACACATAATTGTTTCAATTACCCGTTGACATGTCCTGTCATTCTGGAGTAACTTGTATGTCAACACATCACAAAACAAATCACAAGGTATAGTGGTGTCATTTTATCACGCAATACATGCCGCAAGATAGGTTCAAATGCCTTTGACAAAAAAGAAGAGGTCGTGTCCGGAAGAAGCCGAAAAAATTGTTAAGCTCGGATTGGGATGAAAACTTAGCGGAGAGTAGTAAAGGGCTCTTACTTCGACCAGGAGCAATGGCTGAAGAAGTTGAACGAGCAGCCAAGCGTCGAATACAACTCGCCAGTTTCCACATGAACATTTAGTGCAAGCCGATCAAAAATTACGTTTAAGAACCTCTTGAAGATCTGGAAAGCGAAAACACTGAAACATGTCAAGGAAGCATTGAACTTGTGGAAAATTTACGAACTTGGTTCCACCTGGATGTTTCTAAACTGATCTTGCATTTCCGACGACGAAAAAAGCGAGACGTTCTCGATAAATGGTGCATCGTTCTCGGCTTTCGCGAGCTATCAGTGGTGGTCACATAACAGCCTCAAAGGTTTTTAGTGTTCTTGGTCTGTATACGTGGAACAAGAATTTTGAATAACTAACCTCTGATAATAGTGATTTGTATCCGACCGGAAATACAATTGTATTTCCACCACATCCCGTGTAAAGATTTGGTCTGCTGCATATCACCTGTCAAACGCCTATTGTTATTGCAAGAAAATTAGGTGTTAGAATCTGTTGCGGGTAAGATGCCGCAAAAAAAAATACATTTTTCTTGTTTTCTCAGAACGAAAATTTCGGAAAGTCAAGCGTACATTTTCAACTCCAAGTCGGCAGCCCCTGAACTGATTTAGCTGAAATTTGCCAGCTTATTGTGAGATAGTTTTCCTCAAAAAACGGTGTCGCGCGAATTTTGTTTGCTTTTTCCATTTTCAAATAGTCGTCACTTTTTCAAAGGAAGTGCTGCTGATCTGCCCCCTCTGACTTTATCCTACTGTCACAAAAGAACAAATGCATTGTGTCAAAAATCTGAGACATGAGAGTTTTTTTAGTAGAATGTGTCAAGAAGCAAATGCGATGTTTATCGCTCATCTCCTGCTCATTCTTAGCAGGACTGGAGTTGAATTTACATAGACATATGCTTTCGCAAAAAACGTCTCAATTACGCTCTCTCGTAGGATTTGAAATTTTTAAAGGAATGAGCCATAATCTGGAACTATTAAGCTTTCAGAAAATGTGTGGTTTGTTGGGGTTTATAAAGAAAAATGAAAGCGCTACAGCAATCCGTGGCGCAGACGGTCCTGAAGGGTGGCTGATACCCTTAAGTATGGTGCAGAATTTTATGTTAGAGTGTACACAAGGCCCTTAAGTGGTAATTATACATCTTGTATGTAAAGCATATAATCATCGTCATGTGAGGACCTAATACTCAATTCAGTTATGTTGCTGCTTTATTATTCTATAATAAGCACTTTATGACTGACCCCAAAAATAAAACTCACTGTTTTCTGCAGGGCGAGGCATAGGAAAAATTTTCGTCCAATCTGAAAAAGGATTTTAGTTGGGAGGTGTAACAAATTTTCTTCTTCCTTTCTTTAGGTATAGAATGTCAAGCTAACCAGGCTTCTGCCACAAGTGAAGAGTGCACTGTAGCATGGGTGTCTGCAATGTAAGTATTGCAAACTAGGAGGTGTCAAGGAACCCAAATTTTATGCAGTTTGATCAGAAGATGTTTAATTAAACCCTTCAGGCAAGTTGTCACTGTAGCCAGCACATAATTAAATTATATATTAAGGGACCATTAACTTATTTATGCATAGGGTACTGAAGAAGTGAAATTTCACTTCCAGTTAGTTATGTTAGCCTCTACAGAAACACCATTCTCACATAGGTCTGAGAAATTTAAACATTTTAATAGCTTTCAAATTGGTTACATTTTAAGTGTTTGTTTTGTGCTTTTTTCATAAGTCTAAAGTAGAAAAGAAAAAGCCAATTAACAAAAGTAAAACTGCGTGGTTGATCTTATTATAGACTTGTTAGTCATTTTTGAGTTTTTTTTTTTTGTAAAAAGAATACCTTTTAGTTGGCGTGTCTGGAGTAAACACTATATGTTATGAGCGTGTCACTGGATAAGTGAGTGAGAGATGTGTGTATGTCACTCATATCAGATTGGATCTACTAAACAGCTAATCAAATTTTTTGTTTTTGTTGCAGTTAAATGTACCAAGATATTTTCATTTGTTATTTTCAAATGGCAATTTGACACTTTAAAATTGTTTTTTCATGCACAATTGGTTGCAGTTAAAACTGACGAATCAGTGACTGTTGTTTTACATGATTAGAACAAAAAACAAAAGTCCAATCTAGCGGCACATCTACAAAAATGTTTGGACCTATTTTTTCTTAACCCTTTCACCACCAGTGGCCACTTATAGATTTTACTCTGTCTAACGCCAGACGATTTTACTCGTCAAAGGGAGACCCTTGGTGGTGAAAGGGTTAATGTACTCAACAGCATTTTAATATCTTGTATTATTATATGGCTCTGTCTCACAAGGACTGGGAACTACCAAATTCACGAATTTGATTGGCTGAAATGGATATTGACCGCGGTCTAGATTTTCCCATCTAGACCGGCAACTAGACCAGTAATGTTTTGAAGTGAAAAAGTTGCAAGCTAAAATGCAAATCATTGACTGTTTTCTGTTCATCTTAATATATATATTCCTGTAAGTGCCAAAGAGCTGATGAGAAAAAAAAAAGTAAAGAGGACGAGCAAACTTTCGGAGAATTAAATTCAGCTCATCGCCGTTCGCAAATAATTAAGTTCGGCAGTATGATTCATACGTCGAACTTCTCATGTACCGAACTCAATATCCGCTAAGAGGAAACTAGTGAATTTTCCAGTTGTACACTTAACAGAACAAAATAAACACTCTTCAATGGGTCAGTCGACATCTGTGATATTTATCTAGCATCAGCTAGCTGGTGCTATTTAATAAATAAAACACTATAAACAACTGTTTTTTGTAACTATGTTTTGAAAAAAACGTACTTCGATGCTTCGGTGAAAATTCTTCAGTTTTCGATCAGTTCTGTAACTTCTGGCCATAGTTAGTGGAGGGGACTACTATGTTCTGGCCTTGTTTTAGGTGTATATTCATGCATGACTGCCTTTTTGATAGCTCACTAGCCAATCATGAACTCTCTTATATCAGGAAATACATTAGCATAACTTATGCATTAGATTCGGTACATGAGAAGATCGACGAATGAACGAAGCCGATATTTTGCCGTTCTATCCGACAAGCCCAGTCCGAAAGAACGGTACAGTCGACCCGAATACTAATCTGCCGATCCTAATTGATTCATACATCGAACTTTTCATGTACTTAATAGCAACATGAGGTTCAGTACATGAAAAGTTCCACGTATGAACCGGGCCTAAGTCAGTCTGTATGGGAGAATGTTGACCTCGGTCGCGTGTACAGACCTCACTGCGTGTGGTCTATACTTACGACCATACAGACCTCCTGCTCGGTTAATAAGAGCTAATTAATGGTAATTCTTAAGAACGGGAATTTGTAGCAGAGATTTTCTTAAAAGTTTGTTGTATAGAACCTCTACAGTATTTCGTAAGGTGAAGAAACTTTTATGTGTAAACAGTAATTCCATACTTAAGATTATAAAGTAGGCTGAGTTATTTCTGGTTCATAAGAAATATCACAATGCGTGGTTGGGACTGGCACTAGTTAGTTACGCACAAAATCATATTTTTTTCAAAGCAAACATTTCCACATTTCAGCATTTAGCACTGCAAACGCTCAAAAATTGCTTTCCTCTTAATGTCATCTTCACCAATCCCTTCATTTGCATCTGTTTCAAACTCCTGCGACATTTCTTGTACTCTGCCCAAAGTAGAGACCTGAGAAGATCTTCTGGTGATGTTAGTTAAGGATATACTGGGCACAATGGATTGAGGATTCCGCTTTGTTTGGCATCTGGCGGTACTAGCCCATTGGTCAACCTGTTATGAGAAAACACTATCTTGATGATTCACTTTACTAGCCCTTGCCAATGATCAGACAGCCCTTCATGCCCTTCATGTACAATTTCATCAATCACTGAGAGATTAGTTATACTGTGTACAAAAGCCAAATTTGCAGGAAATTAATCAAATTTATAGGCTCTCCAAAGCAATTAAAAAGATTTACCAAATTCTTTGCAACAGTAAACTACAACTGCTTGCATACTTGCTCATGACTGTACTGTGAGAATACCAACTTCGATGTTTGCTAAACAAACCTTGCTGCACTTGATGCATACTTTCATAACCTTAGGACAATATCCTCTCAGTACAACCTTTGTTTGGTTGGTTGAAAAGATATATGGAACCCTTGTAGCATTTATTTAAAGTACTTATCATGTTAGTTCTACTGTTTTTTTTTTCCATAATGTAAGCTGTCCAAATGTCCCCTGGTGACTTGAGAGGCAATCCAAAAGTCATGTCTGTGCTATGTTACATGTAATTTTGTTTTGCAGCATGCTTTCCACTTTCACTGCATCTCTCGCTGGCTAAAGACTCGTCAAGTCTGTCCACTGGACAACAGAGAATGGGAATTCCAAAAGTATGTTACTTGCTTGAATGAAAAACTATCTTTGCGTTTAGACTGAATGCTCTTTAGGAGGGGATGGTCATCTTATCTTGAACTAGTCTGTCTTTTTTTACTTGATTGAAGAAAAATTTAGTCTTGTTAGGGTAGCTGAGAACGGAAGCAGTTTCAGTAAACAACCGGACAGGATCAAGGATTCGTGTAGCTACATAATTATGCATTACTGTGAGCTATTTGAATGAAAGGTTTTGCCTCTTTACCTCTCAAGTAGAAAGGAAGCTTTTTTATATGTGCCAGTAAAGAAGACTTTGATTTAGGAAAATTGGCTATCCATTTGTACAACTGGATAAATGAGTAAGTTTACAATGTTCTTTTTCTTTATTATCATAATAATTCTTGTGTTTCCAGGTATGGTCGTTAAAAGTGAACCATTCTCCATTGCTGCTGGCCTGGATTATCTAACTTTGTGTTTAAAAAAAATCCTGTATGACATTGCTGTTTTGTGTTTGTATAGATACATTTTGAGGCTTTTTTTGCGTGTTGATGAAACATTAAAACTTATTTCTCAATCTTTGTTCAGTTTCCTGTTATTACATTCTTGTTAGATAGTGGCAATTACATTTTGCAATTTGGATTGATTTGGAATGTACTGGCTGGTGAGTGCAAGCTTGTAAAGTGGGTGCCAGTTGCCGGTGACATTGACAAAGAAATATGCGAGGGAAAGAAAAGTAGGACATTCAGATCCAACTACCAGAACCACAAACTTTGTCTTCTGTTTTGTGAAAGCGGGGTGGCAGAGTGATAAGGGTGATACACTCTTGTTCTGACCACTGCAACACAGTGTAACTCCTTGGCTGTGGTTGTAAAAAGCTTAGTGCTTCGCCTTCTGCCAATTGGGATTTGTTCCTAGGTTGTGTTTAATTTCAGATATTTACTTGTGATAAATATGAGTTCGCCCCATAAAGTGTTATATAAATATCTTTTTTTTTCTCTTTGAGAACGTCATGACATGACAGTCACGTGACAAGGATACTCTTGGGCATGGAAGGACTGTTCACACCCTCTATATCTACGATTGTCGTTTCCACAGGCTAAAATTGATAATAAGTAACAACCCCACTAAGCCTTTTTTCGCCTCTTTTACTTTGATGAATTGTACTTGACATCCTTTTGCGTGTTGTTTTCGCCGCTATATGACCATTTTTTTTTAATTTGAATCGAAATGGCGGCTGCAGTAAATTTGGTTTTATCAAGTGGGTTGACAATATGAATTGGTCACCGTAAAGAGAATCGAAAGCTGACGTAAGATTGGATACTCCCATGTCCGTTGTTCGATGTAGCCAATCAGGGCCATTGTTATATTGTTAATTCCCTGCGGACATGGGAGTATCCAATCGGTGACCCAGTTCAATTTCTGAACTGATTTCTCGCATGGAAATGAGGTTGCGTACTCCTGTGACCAGAGGTTATTTTTTCTCCTCGGCGCTTTGCGCCTCGTTAACGCGGCTTCGCCGCTAAATATCGATCAGAAAAAAATATCCTCTGGAACCCAGGGTAGCACGGCAATAGCACGCCGTTTGAAACCATGCCGTGCCAAAGTCGGGTGGCACGGCAGAGCTTACCGTGCTACACGGCAGAGTCGAACTTAATTCCTAAATGGTTTCAAATGCCGTGCTACAGCCGTGCCAAAGTCGAACTTAAATAGTGAATTTACTTCGGCACGACTTAAGCACGGCGTTTGAAACGGACGGTTAGATGAGGTGAAGAATATTTAATTTTAACATAAATTAGGTGACTTTTTCGTCGTTATAAGTTATGTTCACTTTTCACCCTGACAATATTTGGTTATTTGATATAACTAATTTATCAAAAAGTCCCCTAAAATGTTTTTGTAATATAACTGTTTAATCGCTTGTTTTCAAAAACATAAAAGGGGTCAGTTTTTGGACACTTCGAAAAAACCATTATTCAAATAGCTTCGCACCGTTGTTTGGCGACCAGTGACAACGAGAGATATTCAACCGACCAAAACAACGAACAAAACTTCATTTCGAACAATTTGCTACCTTTTGTTTGAAAACTTGAACAAGCCGAGCGTAATCTAACAGTCGACGTGGAACAGGAAGGTTGTCGCTCTTCAAACCACTACTGATCTGGTTAGTCGTTTTAAGTTTGTTAACATTCTTCTGTCGTGTAAGCTTTTAGCCCCCATTCAACCGTGAATGCTTCAGTCCGGCTTAAGAACAACCAGTTCAGCTAGAGCAGCGTGTTACTCAGTGTAAGTCACATTTCAAATTCTACAAGAAAGAATAGTGACACCAAACGGATGTATAAAAGAAAAAAAACGGTGAAATGCACGTGTTCCTTGCAGCGATAACAACACCAATGCATATGGACAGGCGGGAGCGTTGAAATTTCCCATTTCTTTTGATATCAAATCAAGAAACTCGATCAAGCATTCCGTGCGGTAAAATTACGTTTCATGCTTGCATTTGCCTTGGTCAAAGAAATGTGTAGAGTAAAGGGAATCGTTTCAACACATCTCGAGAAAATCCGTTCCGCTACCTTGTTGTCATCCCCTATCCTCTCCGCCACACACTCACACAAATGTTTAAAACGCGAAAAGGTTAAATGACGATATGTCACCACAGTTAGCCTAAATATAGCTCTCTGGTTAGCCTCAGTAAAGGCTGGGAACCAAGACTCGCATTAAGAAATAGGCTAAAGGCAATTTTCCATGGGCTTATCACATTCAGTCATTTCGCCATTTCGTTCGTCCCCGGACCTCTGGTTTTTTTCTGAGGTGTGAAAAAATACAGAGTAATTGAAATTATCCTCGACCTTCTGGTTAATTACCAAGTATTACATCGGCGCTGTGCGTTTGCGCAGTGCCATACCTAGTACTCACCTCAAGAATTAATGTTCGTACTAAAACTGATCTAAAGCAGCTGAAAATTAGAGCCTGGTTTTCACAAAAAGCAAAATTAGCAAAAATTTCGCAACAAAAAGTGCTAGTTATCAACATCTTGCTGTGTCTGGATTTGTTGGTTATGCTCAACCTCGTTCTCAGGGTCCTCTCCTGGCTTATCCTTGTGTGTTATTACAAAAAACTGGAAGCTTCAGACTACCCATCGCATGAAACGCTCGTTCGAAGCAGCGCTCTTCTTCTTTTGGATGCATTTTGGAATTAAAAAAAATTCTAGGCTATATATTCAATTTAGTTCTTGGCCCCAATAGAAGGGCTGTAGTTTTCCAGTTCTCTTATAAGCTCTAAATCTTACTGGATTTATTTCGTTTTCTTCCTTTTTTATGCTCTAAAGAACAGTTTACCTTTGACTTATTATAAGCCCATTAATGACACCAGCTTGTTTTTACTGATGTTGCCGGTTTTATTGTGATTACCCAGATTGGTTTTAGAGTGAGTTTGGCAGATGTTAAGCACTGATTGCTCTGCGCATGCGTAGTTCTTCTTGCGACTGAATCTTTAATCAAATTTGACACATTGCTTTTAGTTCTAAAGACAACTAGTTTGCTCTTTTACGCTCCCGTGTACTTTTGATATCCAATTTAGCAATGATTAAGTTGATTTTTCAATTTACCTCATGTAGCGCTCCCATAAGTATTGTAAGAAGTTAGGTGATGAAAGTTGCATGTTCTACCTGCGTAATTCGAGGATGACCTGTGTAGATAAGGTCGGTGTCGCTATGGCGACCCAAATTTTTGGCTCGGGGCCTTTTTTTTTAGGGGCCCTCCATAAAATCGGTGAGGTTTTCTAAATAGAGAAAACAAAGCTCTCCTTCGCGATAACGACCTCTTAATTGCGAGAAAGGTAGCGGTATTTTTAGCTTTTGATGCTTCAGACATTCACAGAGGTAAAGAACTTCCCGTTCAAATGTCTCTCTCAGGGAAGCGTAAAATTATATATACAGTGAAGCACTTCCGAAGCAGTTTAGGAAATAGTTTAATATCATATACAAACTTGCCTCAATGCTTCATCTTGACTAGTGTTTGTTATATTTCATTCGTTTCGTTTATGACTAAAATGAAATGGCCTTTAATGCAGTCTTATCTGAAACTAGTATCGATTATAGCATTAATTATATCTCAGTGCTCAGTTTCCTTTCAGTAATTTTAGAATTAGCCAGGCACATGGAAGAAACGAGGCAAAAGATGGTAACGGACTGTTTGAATGTATAGCACCTAAACTTCAAAGAAAACAAAGAAAGAGCTACTATAGATAATTCTATGAAACTATTTTAAACGAAGTTCCGCACGTTTACCCAGACGGAAGTACTGAATGCAGTGCTCTCACAACCCAAAATAGCCTTTATGATAATTTTTAACATTGAAAAGTAATCAAGTTATATATCCGGCAAAATGAATGTCAAAACATTTTTACAGCTTCCTGCAAAGTACTGATGTTTTCCTGGCTAATTTCTTGGAATTAACGGCGCCGATTCAATGTTTTATCTCCTCTGGGAGAAACAGCATCTCTCGACACTAAGAAACACAACAAACCGTAAAAACTCTTAATCTTCGGCCATTTCAGCTTTAACAGAAATAATATACAAACTGCGGTTACAAACATGACAAAACACGCATGTTGTAAAAAACTTGGATTAATGACTTAACGTTTCGTATGCCTCAACCAGGGGCCTCAACATACATCCTCAGAAGTGACGGTTGGATAATGCAACAAGATATTTAAATGCTTAAGAGAAAGACTAGAACCTAATTAAGACAATAGCGAAAAAAAAACTGATAATATACAGACCTATTAAAGTCTGCTGGACAATATATAAAAGGCTAGTAAAGTAAAAAAAAAAAGAATACAAAAAATAGAATAAACAGTGTCCAATATTTTTAATGAGACCTTTCAAGTAATTTCTATATTTTTTTAGTATAAATCTACTAGCGTTCTATCACGAATGCCGTTCTCTGATTGGCTACGCTACTCACTATCTATTCTGTGATAGATAGTGAGTAGCGTAACAGTGTGCGCTTGTTAACAAAATGACGGCCGTTTCTTGGCGTTTTCGAAGTGTTCAGAAAAGGATTTAGATTAAGTTTTGAACGACTAGTGGATTTATACTAAAACAATTAGATTATTCGCTCTCGATTTCTATCGCGCAATAGTTGACTCGGGCTGCGCCCTCGTCAACTATCACGCGATAGAAATCTCGAGCTCATAATCTAATTGTTAAATATACATCCAGATAGACCTCTACATCTCCACACACACAACACACAATTTGCGGCGATTTTTCCATCTCCTCGGCACGATAGTCAAATTATAACAAACATCGTTCGAGGATAGCGCAGTTGAGCTGATAAAAGCAGTGGCATCAACGGAACTTGCCTAATTTGCATGCCACAAACTCTTATCAGGTACTGAAGTTTAGGCCTTGAAAATCTTGCCCAGCGGCTTAAAAGAGAGCAAAGAACTTGACTCGATGGCCAGTAAAAGCGCTGTGTCCATTCATGGTCAAAATGTCAACTTCTAGCTGCTTTGCATGGGTTCAGCGAGTACAGCAGCAGTGTATTCGAAAGTGATACACCGTTTGACGTCAGCCCTTTAGTGAAAACAAAAGAACTATATTTGTCGTAACAGGTTAGGACCAACATGTGACGTCACGCAAATATTGTACAATAGTTAATACGTACGTCTTAACTTCCATGTTGATTTAAAAATATAATTATTATTCGTAAACATACCGTTTTGTGACAAAGCTTTTTTGCTACAGACATAGGACTGCCAGACGAAAGTCTGCAGACTGTGCACTTAAAACTCAGTAAACAGAAACTATTTCTATTTAATTCGTAACTAATTCAATACTCTATTTTGTTAAAAGCGGAATAGAGTCCCGCCTTTTTGCAAAGTTATTTCATTCATTTAGCTGAACCAAATTATCAAGTTTCTGCATTGATTTATCATGCGAAAAATAACGTATGAGCCTTCGAGGGAAACGAGGTTCACAAGTGGCTTTCGGTGCCATTAACCGATGACTCTTAACCGGTCTTTATTTCGAAAACAATTGTGACATTCTGACTCATTTGCAAGCGGAACTAAAAAAAATTTCAACGGACTATACATGAAAGAAGAATCCTTTCTGTAACTCATTTGTGGAACTGAGAACAGTTAAGTTCATTTTTGCCCCTACAAAATTGCCATGTCATGGTTTTTTTATTCACTTTGGGCATGTACCGTATAGACTAACATCGTAGAAACCCGTATTTGAGTTCAATTTCTTTGACGGCAACTTCTCTGGTACAATTAATCTAACTATAATATATAGTAAGTCTAAGTGATACTATGCAGAGCAAGATTCAGTACTGGGCTTATCAGTAAAACTGGCCGATCAACATCCTATGCAGCGTGCAATAAAAAATTTAATCCAACGGAAATCATTGTAAAAGGACGGTTGACAACTCGTTTTAAAGCTTTTTTTAAAAAAATTCATCATCAGTTGTTAATCGTGACAGGTACCCTTCTCGTGTTGTCACCAGAGAGTGTTACCTTTGTGAAAAGTCATCATGCTATAAATCGATTTTATAAAATAACTGAGCCACTACGCGCGCGCTCATTGATCGATAGGTGTGTTTAGATGAGAGTATGTAAACACGGCTGTGACGTTTCAGATTTGCGCGTATATATTTTTAAGAGTTATTTTATAATCATGTTAACACTCGGAACTGTCTCGAATTCTCCCAACCCTCCTCGTGTTTAGATGAGGCTATGTAAACACGGAAAAAGTGCTCTAAATACAACAGACGCTACCGTCAGACCATAATAGTATTGAGTTGTTGAAACAAAACTTGGCTTCTTCCTGTTGTTCTGACAAAAAAATTGCTTAGAATTTCACTTAGCAAAGCAACTTTAACCTCGTTGAAGCTTTTTCATGTTTTTTTTGGCAAAGACCTCACGTTTGGTGGGTGTTTCTTCACAGACAGTCCAAGCTCTCTTTATGAACCACACAAGGAACACAATATAGCATCGAATTATAAGGGTTTGTATGGGATTTTCTACAAGATATCCATGGAGGTAGTTAAAAGTGAAAATATGCAATAAAAATGGCTTACCTTATTCCATACATGGGTCGTTTGCTCCTGGTGTGATTCATAAAGAGAGCTTGGGCTGCCTGTGGTTTCTTCAAAAGTTTTTCGCAGCTTTTCGCAGTGCCCCCCCCCCCCCCCCCCCCCCGGAGTGTCCCCTTCATGAAGATAACAAGATTCAAACCATGTTCACTGATTTTAATTTTTTCCGGGAGTTTTATTTATACAACTCAGTAAAACGTGACATGAAAGAATTATGAGCATTTCAATAAAAACTTCGGTCAGGCGGAACGGGTAATCTTTCTCGAAAGAACTTTGTTTCCACTAAGGGTTTCAATGTTCATGATCGTTCAGGACTGAATAGCGTTCTCGACTCACGATGGCTGCTACAAACTTTTAACGACTTATTTATTGGCCCACCAACGAACACGGGTTTGATCTCCAATGAAAAAGGTTACAAGACTTATAAGACGAATCAGTTGGGCGACAGTTGGTCGCAAATGAGACGATCAGATTGCCTCATACCATCAAGATCTATCAACGGATCGGATTTCAAAGTGGTTTTTCTTTGGACCTCGGTCAAAAACGTATCAAGGCACGTAACATTAAAATCTTGTTGTGACTACGCGTCATATTATTGTAAAGTTTTGCCGAACGTTCCGACCGCAAATAATTCAGTCAAGCGTTACACAGTCTTCTGATCGCCTGGTGGGTATGTATAGAAATGAAGTTTACACTGAAACATCCTGAAAGGTTTACCTTAACTTAGTGCCCCAGTAATCAGCCGTTAATCAATTTTGCTATACAAATTGCAGTTTACTTTCTTTTCTGTTTAACCGCAGAGGACTCGGTCTTGAAGCAAGCGCACTGACACTTCTCTATCACTTTCCCTCAAAAAACATCAGCTACAAGAACTGAAAGCAAAGCTGCGAGGAGTCGATTGTGTGCATCTGCTTCGGCTAGCTGTCATGAGTGCGGCCAGACTGAAACGGTACTAAAGACAACAATTTGTTCTGTTGAAGACCGTTTTGCTCAGGGTAATTATAAACTAGGTAAAGAACCGGACTTGCTAGAAAAAGTGTAAGATCACTGATCAAAAACCGGAAAACCTAGGTAAAGATAGATAAACTTATGTAGTGAGACAGATGGCTTCAGTCTCTAGGTGACAACATAGCATGTAGTGAGTTGAGGGTTATGTACTCTGGGTCAGGTGTATCTAGATGTACGTCAAGGAAGTCTTCTTTTACCAACGAGTTTCCGGCTGTACACAAAAGCTTCTCATTTTCCTGATGTGTAGCAAGGTATTGACTGCTTTCCATGTTAAAAATGTCAGCAGTGTTTTACATGTCCAGACATGTTTAACAATCCGCTGAAAAGGGCACATGGGCTCCTGGATATGATCATTTATTTCTAAAGAACAAAGGATATTGTTTTGATTGAGAACTTGAGGGAACAAGGGATAATTTAAATTTTGCGAAAAAAGTCACTATAGAACAAGGGCTGAGAAAATTCGAAATTTTTGAAGGGAACGTACATCTCCCCTGAGACTGAAGACCTCAGGCATTTTATTGTCTTTCATCTTTTTCGATATAGTTAATGGGACTGTGCTCTTATTCCAGCAATCCCACTCACCGGCCCCTGCACTCACAAAAAAAAAAACTTGAAACAATTTAATTTCACCTAAACTGGGACTTCTCATCAATGTTACGCAATAATAACACAGAGATCATATGAACAACAACGAGTGTAACACCACTTTACGTAACTAACACAGGAGGAAGGGTTGAGGATGTGCAGACAACACTATTCCATATATTTAAAATCTAGAACATTCAGAGATCGAAAGTGATTACAAGAGTCACAAAACGATAATGATCAATTAAAAAATGTCTGTACGGCATGCTCCATGGAGTCGCAGACTTAAACAATGAAGGAGAGGATCATTTCAAAGCTATATATAGACTTACATCGACAGACGTTAAATTGCGCAGAATCCTGAGAATCCTCTATGTCTATTGGCCAAATACCATCGATCAGTAACACCAGAGTGTGGGAGATCACAGGACAAATGCCAGTCAGACAGTGCAGTGGAGACAAAACGACTTTTTTTTGGAGGAGCTATCAGCTGATAGCGTCCCGGCCCGATAGGTATAGGAAACCGACCACTAGAGGACTTCAGTGGCGCGGGAAGACGCGAAGGCAACTAGCTAATACATTGATGGGTACACTTGCTGCATATACAACAATAGCTAACAACTGTTTAGACTAAATTGATGTTTTTTTGCCATGATCGCAACCTTGTAATCGATTATAAACAAGAAAATATGAACTGAACTGAGTAACGTGTAAAATACAGGATCGCCGTTTTAGCGTACGCGATACTTGACGGTCAAAAGCCTGTACTGACTTTCCAAGACAAAAAGCCTCTTCCAGGCCTTCAATTAGTTGGGGTGCAGTGCGAAAACAGCGCCCGAAAAAATAAAAAACGCGCGGTGAGGAGGAAGCGAAAGAACGCCTGTGGGTGAATAGTGCGGAATAGAGTTAGACGTAGACCACCATGTTTCCAGACAAAAATTGCACAATGTCGGATCGAAAACGCGTTTTAGGTTTGTCTCAGTTGTGCCGGTTTTTGACAATTGCACCCATAATCAAATCGACCATTTAGCGCAATTTTGGACAAGAGACTATGTATATAATACTTTCTTACATACTCCAAGAGACTATCATTAGAATGCTAGATATGCCATTATCATGCCAAATGTACCATTATTATGCCAAATATGGCATTATTGTTCCAAATTTATGACATAATGACCACCCAAAGATTCAATGTTGAAAATTAAACTACTTATAAGTGAAGATTTAAAAAATACATAAACTGACTCGTGCTTTTAATGTCTTTAATAGTAGTTTAGTTTGTGTAAGGCTCTCCTTACTTTCTATAACCATGTGGTCACGCGCATTTTATTTTTTCTTAGTTTAAATGTATTAGACAGGATTACCTCTCCGCTTTTCCTTTTATTAAGAATAATCTATGTGCAGTATTTAAGTGAGTATTACACATTATAATGGCTCAGAGAGAGAGAGAGAGAGAGAGAGATAGAGAGAGAGAGAGAGAGTAAATAGCAATTAAGTTAGCAATAGGGTGGGTGTTGTTGCGTAATCCATTGCAAGGAAAGTAATCAAGTATAGCTCCAGGCCCGTAGCCAGGATTTTTTACGGGTGGGTGCGATCAGTTGATTATACGGACCAACGAGCGCCGGAGGCGCTCTTGACTAGGGGGGTCCGGGGGCATGCCCCCCCGGGAAATTTTGAAAATTAAGTTGTCTGAGACTGCATTTCGTGCGTTTTGAAGGTCAGTATGATAGCAATATAGGTCGCTAAAAGCGAACCTAAAAACGTGGATATTTGTCAAATTTTGAACTTCAAAATTGATTTTGATGCTTTACGTATGTATTTTACAATGTAGAGAATAACAATGCCAATGTCACTATTTAAAAATAACAAAAATAGAAATAAAGTTGTAAATCCGTATTGTTCACTCGGCTGGCTGCTGATCATCACGATCTTTCAGAAGTGTGCCAAGCTCAAGCCTCCTTGGGTGCATCTTGGCAAACAGAACAACACTATTATTTTTTTTTTACTATTTATTTTTTTAACAAAAAAGTGGACCTCAGCAGTCTGCGGGGGGTGCGGGCGCACCCATCGCACCCCCCCTCCCTACGGGCCTGAGCTCTTACATATGAGTTAGTGCGCTGTTTGGAGAGTATTTCACTCCTCAGAATCAATCTGCTAACAGTAATGAGCCATTGTAGGCAATAACAGAGATTCTGCTTATGATTTGAATGAATTATGTTCAATAAAGACATGGAAGTCTAGATCTGTCTAAAACGAGTTTATTTCTATATTCTTTGCAGATTTTGCAAAATTTTAATCTCGTGCCGCGGGAAAAAAAACAAATAAAAATACTTCAAAAAAAGCTGATGATATTCTGTCACTTATTATAAATAGGTTTCACGACGTCGTAAGAAGTTTCCTACCTTCAATAGCAACTTTCTTCTTACATCCGGTGCTTGTGTTTTTCGCGTCGAATAAGGGAAGCCCCATTTCCGGTTGTATCTCTCTTGGCTGGTTGATTGGCAGGTGCTCGGCCAATGGAAAGGTCGTCTTCGTCACGTGGGGTGTGAATTGTGCGTCACACAGCTGCCCGAAATCTCCAGATTTTTAGCGGATGAAGGACTTCAAATTCTGAACTGGTTTTGTTTAGCAGGGTATCGAATATGTAGGCAAAGAAAGCAAGGCTTCAAAAGCGCTGACTTCCTCTGGAATTGTCTGAGGAATCACCTCTTCTTAACTGGCGTTAGGGTTGTTTTGTGGCGCGGAGTTTACCTTTGGTTGTCGACCAGCACACTGTGTTGATGTTCTTTCGTAGAGTGGCGAAATCTTCTGATATATTGGGCACTGCATTGCTCGTCTTCTCTCAACTTCCTCGGGGATTTTTTGTGCTATGAGTCGAAGTGAGACCAGTACGAGCCTGAGAAGTACAAATTTTCACACTGGGGGAATGTCGTCGGGGTAAGTGCTTTAAAAAGATTGGAGCTTTTATTTCGTATGCGATAGAATATAGTTCTCGTCAACATGGCGCGTTGTGAAAAGGCTTGTATGGTAGTTTATAGACAATGTTGTCGCCAAACGTATGATAATTTTGTCGGGAAAAACGCCCGTTGTCTGAGTAATCGCTGTTTTATAGCGTAACTTTGGTAAGGGCCAAAGTTTCGGTGATCTTGCAAAAGAAAGTTTACGATTCAATTCCGTGTTCATTTTGCCGCCCCCTCAGAATCTATGCGAGGGAGAGCGAACTTCCGTACCCATTTTTTATATTTCTTGCACTTTGTTTTTACTGAGTTATACTTGTCAGAACAGTTTAGTAAGCCAAGTTACCATTGTACCAAGATCAGGAGTTATTTCACGGTTTCGAATTCTATCGAGGTTTGTCGTAAATTCTGAACGTTTCATACGTCACGTCGTTGAAATAATTCCCGAAAGTCGTTAAACTGATATGTTCTATTCTAAACAATAAGGGCTGATCGTGGTATTGCTCATGATTTAATGGTTAACATCTTTTGTTTGTGGCTTTTTGCTCGCGATCTGAAGCAAATTATTCTTTGAGTCTAATATCATTCGACACATACTCGTTGTACTAAATTTTATCGTCTGTAATTTCATATCCTCGATTGTAGAAGGGGAAGAGAAGATTTTCTGCAAGTTTATGAAATCGGAAGACTTGGTCTTAACCAAACCAAGTTCACTTTTCGGGAAAATTCACTTTCTTTTATTGCTAACGCCGTGGAGTTTAATAACGAGTGTGCCATTATTGTGGACTGTTGGCACGTCGGCGATAAATTTGTTTATGATCAAGTACATTCAAACTTTTCGTTTTTCTCCTGGTGTTAATTCTCTTTCCTTTTCCTCGATGACTGCATAAGGTGAAACAATTCTTGCTATAATATTTGGATGATGTGATGCCACTCGCTCTGTTCTACGAGAAATGACAAGAATAGATGTAATTCCTTTTTAGTAAATTAAGAATTTCATCCGTTTTCAATGGGCACGTTTTGTGTTGTTTGTTGTGCAATTTCATTGGGAAAAAACTTAAGACAGATGGCTTTCAAGCATCAGACGGACCAGCTTCCGCCAAATATTGCCAGTAAATTTTTAGAACAGAGCTGTTTCCGAAATAGTCTGTTTATGCACAATTTGAAAGCCTGCGAAGGTTTTTTTGTTTATTGCGTACGTTGGCAGGAAATGTAAAGATTATTATTACCGAGAATTGGTTCATAATCAATTATTTGAACTTCCTGAGTTTTGGGAATGGCAATCTTTTTTTGTAGCAGTATACCGAAACAGCATTTAATCGGAAATTTGGCGTTACTTTGAAATCAACATGTGTACTTACATACGAAATATTTTTCCCAAGTGTGCTTTCAGTTTTATATGAAAGGCCTGCTGTTTAGATTTCTGCACTATACATCTCAGACACTCGACGGTAATGCCATGTCTAATGTTATGCGCTGTAATGATTTCTAGGGGCAACCTTCGCTACATGTGTATACCACACGTTCACTGCAACTCGGATTGACAAATCTCTGTGTTATCTTTGATACCAGTTCCGAGTAATTTACGGACTTGTGATCGCATCTTTAACCAGCTGACTGTTAAATCGAACCCATTATGAGCTAATACAAACCACAGCATTAACACTGCTTTGCAAGTATTTTCTCTTGAAAGGCAATACAAACATAGAGAGGCTTTCGTCAAATGTTTGCTATACATGGTTATTAGGTCTGTGTTTAATGTGGTTGGTGGTATCTAGGGAGATGGTTTTGCCATCGAGAAATTTATGAACTGAGATAAGAGAGATCTTGTTTCCAATTATACAAAGTTAGTGAATTATTTTCAGATCGTGAACCTGGTGAGCAACGGGATGAAATTCAATTGGCAGTAAACTTGTGCTGATCTTGTGTCTGACTCAAACTTTTTTCCCCTTTAGCAGTATGTGGCATGATTCACCTTGAAATAATCTGCAGTTAATAATAGCAAACAGTTTGAACGTAATAGTGAAATAACTTGGTAAAGCTTTTTATAAAAAAAACTTTTACAAGTTCTACAGTTTTAACTTTTACACTTTCAGTTCTGTAGTTGTAAAAAATATGCTCTCACTGCTTGACATTTTTTTAAAGAAAATTAACCTTGGCCACTTAATGAGTAGTAGTGTGTTCAAGAATTTCTTGGGTATGGCTGGGACACAGAAATGCTTAATTACGAGTACTAAATGCTTTGAACTCTTCTTTGAGTACTTTGTGTTCATTGTAGCTGAGGAAATCCCTATTGATTTACCATTTAATTTGTTATAGTTAGACACTTCGATTATTGCAAGTTATATGAATGTTAGATAACATTGTTTTTGTTTTATTTGACTTGAAAAACATTTTGATCATGTGCCCCCAGGCTTAATCTGTTAATCAATTATACCTACAACATGTGTCATGTGGACACTAAGTCTATTGCAATCAAAGGAAAGAATTGTATAACTGGAGCTGCAAAAATGTATGTACAGCTGTACATGCTGAAAAAAAATGTTTCCTGGTCTTGATAAATAAATACTCTGACGTAAAATGTGAAACATCAATGATAATATAATACTAATTATGCTTTAAAAATTTATTACAGTTGTGTTGATCATTGATATTCAATACTTGGCAATATTTTACAAAATGATGTGCATTATTACCTTGGCCTACATGGTCTACATGTAGCTAGATTATAGACATGACAGGACAACACTGGATAATATTCTCTAAGATTGTTCAGGGATAATTGTTTTATAATTGCCAATAGTTTGCACCCTTATAACCAAATGAACTGCAGTTTTGCAGTGTACCCATTTTCTCGTTGGGCAGATATTCTGTAGTGCTCTATCAAACTTCAGTATAAATCTAGTAGTGTTCTATCACAATTGCTGTTCTCTGATTGGCTTTGCTACCCACTATCTAATTTGTTAGGTAGTAAGTAGTGTAGCCATGCATCCTTGTTAACAAAACAATTACTGCTTGGTGATTTGGAAGTATCTGTGAAGAGGATTTAGATAAAGTTTTGAACAACTAGTAGATTTAGACTAAAATAATTCGCCCCCAATTTCTGTGCATGATAGTTGACTTGGGCTGCGCCCTCGTCAACTATCACGTGATAGAAATCTCAAGCTCGTAATCTGGTTGTTTAATATATAACATGATTCACTGTGGGGTTCAGTTGTACATCGGTGAATCTGCTGTTTACGAGTAGCAGATAATGAAGATTTCCTGTCCACAAGAGACCAGTTTTTAATGAGTAAAACTGTCAACTATCATAAAATAAAACAAGTTAGCATAACTATAACTAACAAGTTAAAGAAATGATCCCCTTTTCTGTGAGTGCCTGTGACTAACTAAACAGGTGTGTCTTTCAATTCAGATTAGCAATTCATGAGCGAGAGAGAGAAGAGGAACGACGACGAAGAGCAAGACTATCAAGGCAGGCCTCTGTGAGTGTAATCATTTCATTCTTTTAGTTTTGATAGTGTTCAGCATCTAATTTCTCCTTAAGTCATCATGGCTTTGTCAAATAGACAGTGAGAATAACCAACTTGTAGATCAGTTTGTCTTCAATTTTCCAGTGTTATTAGAGAAGTGAGTGTAATGCTCCATTGGGTGTTTTATAGTTTGTGTTGATACTGGATGTTAGTTGTTTTATAGTGACCAAGCCAGGCCTCTGAGCTTGTGGGAAGATTGCAAGTGGTGTCTCTTGCTTAGGCAACAACAACTAATAATAAATGTTTGACGTTTTTTGATCTGTTGTGATACTAGTAGTAATTATTTATATTTGTCCTTTGTTCAAGAAGTCACATATTGGAAATATTGTTTTATCTGTGTCATTATCTTCATGTGGTAGACCACAATATTGTTAATAACCAATCTAAGTATTGTAAAGCTCCCTGAAAAATATCATGTCCAGCAAATGGAGGATCATTTTTTTCTACTTTCAATTAAAACTTGAGACAATGTGATTTGCATGTACAATGTCTGCCATTAATCTTGTATGCACCTTGTAGTAGTTGAAGTACCCTAATTGAGAGTCGAGCTTTCATTAGCCCCTGCTGAACCTGGAATGATCTGTTGCGATTCCTCACATTACTTAATCTAGAATCACAGCTTAACTCTAAATGAAGAAAATGAAGACTTTTTTTTACAAAACACAAAACACCCATGTATTCAAGAGGGATGCGATCACTTTATGCAGTCACACAAGATTAATATAAATATAGATTTAAATATAGTTAAATGAAATTTAACATAGTTAACGACTAGGAGCTTATCTGGTGAGTAGCGTTTTTTGTAGGCGGTGTTAGTATCTTGGCCATTTGTTAGCGTTTGTTGAGCATTTGATGTTTTCTGTAGCGTTTTGTTATAGTTTGTGTATGCTCAGCGTTATGACCAGGAGGTAGTCTGGTCAGTGGCGTTCTTGTAAGCGTTGGCCATTGTCCTGGCTGTATTAGAGTTTGTTTAGCGTTGGTGTGTTTCATAGCGTTTGCAGCAGTCATATGGCCGTGGGAGCCCTGGGGCTGACGTTGTCCAGCGGCATTCCTGGTTAGTTCATGTGTTGTCTCCCATGTGGTTGCAGCGTGTTTAGTACTCTGTTAGCGTGGCGTTTGTGGGTCAGTTTTTTGTCATTTTGCGGCTCTCGGTGTTCCCTCCCTATGCCCCCCTATAATTTTCTCTCCACTGAGCTATCTGCCTCGAGTGTGACGGGTGCCTGAGGGGGGCTTGGCGCAGGGGGCTCATGGCTTAGTTGCGGGTTGGGCAGGCCAGTCGGGTGTTCTAGTGCCTTGGGGTTGTGATTGCGGTTGCAGCCGCCGGGCTTCTTGGGCACCCACCCTCCACTAGCGACTTGGGCATTAATGGGAAATATTTAAGGTATCAGTATACCCCAAAATCGATTATTTTGCCAAATTTTAGTTTTTGGTATTCCCATGTACATCTCATCGAGTTCTTTTAAATGCAAAAAGTTCCGCAAAAAAAGGTTTCTCCTAGACAAAGTTATAAAGGAAAAACGATTCTATGAATAAATTATCTCTAATTGGAAGCTGTCAACAAGTTGTCATTATCAACTAAAATGCCATTGAAAGTCACGTAAACCGCGGCATGGTTTGTTTTGCGAAATTACTGATTTGTCTGTCACACGTAATCGATTTGTTTTTGGTGGAAGATGTCTTCAAAAAAGAAACGCAAAAGATCGTGTCCGTTTTCAAATGCGAAGAAGGCACCGAAACGGAAAACCTCGAAAGCATTTAATAAGGAATGGGCTGAAGCGCTCTAACTGTTCCATTCACATTCCTCCTTTATTTCTAAATGTGCGCTGTCGTGTTTTCTAAATAGTTTTGGGTCGCAGCCGCTCCGTTCACCTTCGAGGCCCCAGTTTTTACAACCGAAATATGCCAGCATTTTACGACGCCATGTCATTGTAGAAGATTCACCGAAGGTTTTCAGTTATCTGTACTCGTTTGCGGAAGATTCAGAAAGCACCGCCGAGCTTTGCCACATTTGCGTGGAAAACTGTTACAATATTCTTTCGGCCGATTTGCAGATACACGGCCGATTCTCTCTGCCCGAAGTTACACACGCACTTCGCTGAAATTCTGAATAGCCAACTAATACTACTACTGCAATGTGTAAAAGAAGCGTTCTTACCCCGATTCTCTCATTTCTTTAAGCATGGTTTCTTTCGCGGATTCACCGTGCGAATTCCCCGTGTTACTTCCTCTATCGCTTTTTCTGGATCTCTTCAGTAGATTTTGCCTTCAGCATCGTTCCAAAACTCGATCTGAGTGAGTGAGTGGAGCGGCGGAACAGGGAGCTTTGTTGGTATTTGCTGCCAGTAAATACCATTTGAGACCGCTTTGCGGGCCGACTTGTAAATGCGAGCCCTATTGTCTATGTAAGAAGAGCCCTCACTTTATCAATCAACAGGTAATTACTTTTCAATCATTTGAGATCTAATCTCCCCACACTGGAAAAACCGCCCTAAAGTGTATTTTGCGTTATTTCTCAAAACTAAAATCTCATCAAATGAGGCGCACGTTTCCAGTTCGTTTACAGCCAATTTTCATCCATTTTCGCTGAAATTTGGCAAGAATGTTGCCCGATAATGTGGCAAAAAAACCGTGTCGGGGAATTTTAATTTTTTGACTGCTTCGAAAGTAATGAGCATTTAAGCAAAGGCAATGAGTGTTTTTTAAAAACTTAAAGTTTAACAGCGTATAAAAAACAAACCAGACGAGTAATCAAAATTCCCCGACACGGTTTTTTAGATCAAGGTGTGAAGAAAACGTAGCGATGTCGCTCGCTTTCTCCCGTTAAATTCTGACCGGAAACGAACTCAATTTGTGAAACTACATACTTTTGGGAAATGAACACTATTTTAGGAAAGGGTTTTATTTCTTGAATTAAATCAAGTAATTATCGAAATCTGCAATTATTGAGCTTTCAGAAAATATATACTTTATTGGGGGTTTTATGAAACGCGCGACCGTGAAAGAGCAACAACGCGAGGTTGTCATTTGGGGTATACTGATACCTTAATGTTGAGTACTGAGATAATTCTGTTTCAATATATACAAGCCTTGGGATTTCAAATTTCATTGGTAACACTTTTTCGGTTCCATGTCCAGTGATCATGGGAAATGATCAGTAATGAAAAATTTTTGTGACAATATTTCATGTTCGATTTGGACACAAATAAAAGAAAATCGAAATAGTATGAAAGCGAAGCACTAACTTGTATATATGAGCTTGCATGCTCTTGGAGGCATGAATCTTGTTTAAGCTTATAAACAATGCAATGTTCTCTGAAATGGGTAAACAGTTTCGAAAACAGTTCAATATCCTTTCCCAAATGTTTTTTAATTATGTAAAATCAACTTTTTTACTTCTTCTTCTTCGCATTGGATGCCATGTAAACAGGTTGCTGGGATTAAATCCATCCAAGACTACATTGCACATAGGGTGTGATGCACTTTGGGATTGATACAATGTGGGTGATGCAAAACAACATTTTACTCGTCTTCTTGAGAATTAGAACAGGGAAAAATGTTTATCAAATATTAATTTTGATTGGCAAGGCTGAAGATGTCTGTGGTGAACAGTTTTTTGTTTCATTATTTCTGAATCATGGTAATGACATGGTACCTGAAATGATTGTTACCAAGAAATCCTGCGGCTCAAGAGTTCTAAAAAGTGACTCGTACAGATGGTTTTGACTAAGACTATCCACTGTGTACAACAGAGACAAGTAGTACCAAACTTGTAGTCAGGAGGTCAGATCTAAGTTTTAAGTTGGAAGAAATTCATTAAAGTATTTTAGTATAACAGTTCTGTTGGCTAAGTTAGGAGGCTGTGATATTGATCTAATTGCTACTTGTTTGAATGATGGTTTTGAATTTGGTGTGAAGAAATTCCAATTAAAACTGCTCTTATCAGAGTTGCATAAAATGTCACATTTTTGAACAGTACCACTGAAAAGTAAGTTTCCAGCTCTTGTTTCTCGCAAGAAGTTTCTTGTTTTTCTCAAGGCACATCTCGTTTCTCTCTGGAATCACTGAAGCGTGTAGTATGGCATATATTATGTGTAAGAAACCAGACATGTGTAATGACTGTTGCTCTGCAGTTCATTGGCAAACTGGCAGGACTGTCCAACTAAGTTACATGTATGCATTGACGCATTGATCGTTTGCTCAATTCATATCAAATAACCATCTAATGTTCGTAGTGATAATTATTAGGCACTGAATTTGTGTCGCCTGAGAACATGATTGTTTTTAACCACAATTTGTGAAGGAAAGGGAATAGTTCATAGAGTTTTAGCCTTCAAATTTTCAAGAGTTAAGAATTTGTCATTTACATCACAGTTACTATGCTTCTTTAAGTAGTGCCAGCTCTGGGAAATTCAACCAATCCTGATCATGTGCTAAGATGTTAGTGCAAAGAAGTTCTTCTGGTTTTAACTACCTACTGCAAAAAAATTCTTGCGTCTTGTATGACCCAAGTGCAACCGACCCGCAAGAAGCCACAAGAAGTTGCTGGCTTGCAGATGCAAAAATAAGTTCTTATAATACACACATGGTACACATGCATCGCTGATGAGAAAGAAAATTGTGCCCACCGCGATAATTGATACAATACGATACAGACGTTGTAAAGCAAGATTTCGAATGCAAAGTATTGGTACTTCCAGTGCATTTGCGCGAAATGAGACATATCAATTCAGTCAAGATTCTGTAGAGTCTGAAAAGAAAACAAGATGCATCTAGCAAGATGGTGGTAACTTACTTTTGAGTGGTACTGTAATGTCCACAGTTAGAAAACTTAAAATATTTGCCTAAATTTACAAACTTATTTACTATGTAAAGGAAACTTAATACTTATTAGTTTCTGTATTACATTTTAGAACTCTGGTGAGCACCCATTATTTCCAGAACCCAAAAAGGTATGTCAGATATTGTGTTATTGCATGTCTTGCAGGCATTCCTCTAATGTTGTTAGGTGGTTTGTTGTCACATGGATAAGAGAACAGAGATATTAAGTGAAAAGTAATTATTAATACTATCCGATTGAGGTCAAAAATGAAAGTAAGATTACTGTTAAATGACCCCCAAAACAGTTATAATCTACGCTGTAATTGACATTTAGCACTGCCATGTTTTCAGAGGTTTCAACTGCCAGCCATATTGTGGTTGCATGGCAGAAACACATGCTTTCGTTTTGAGCAACATAGCTGCTTGCTTTGTGTGTGGCTTCTGGAAGTACTGATGGCATGTAAGAGGATGTTATCTTGTGTCAGTCCTCTTCAAAGACACTTTGAAAACATGAAGAAGTAGCCCCCAGTGCACACTACTATGCTACCCACTGCCAACAACAGAATAGATAGTGAGTAGCATAGCCAATCAGACAATGGCATTCTTGACAGAATGCTAGTAGATTTTTACTGGATATCTATATAGACAATATAAGAAAAAAGGAATTACATTTGAATTGTTTGTTTTACCTGTAGGTTCAGCCTTCGGTGGAGGATGCTCTTCAGCAGAAAATTCAGGTAAGTCTAAAATGCCAGCTGACCTTTCTCTTAGATTTCTGAATTCAAAGAGGTCTTAAATTGGACTGACCTGACATGATATTTTTGGCACTCCTTTCACTTTTGGTTAAAAGAAAATACTTTATTGTAATTCTAACTTGTATGCAAGGTCTGGGAGTGCAAAGCAATAAAATTATTTTTCTATCTGCCTCCATGCAAAGGCCAAACAGTTGTCTTAAAACTTGTCTGTTGATGTGTCAATTGGTGACCACCACTTATTTTGAAGCCTCTACCACCAAATGGCTCTATTTTGCCAATAACCAAGTGTTCATTAAGAGCTTAGCAAATTAGAGGAAATTCCACCACAATATAGACAATTGCAGAAACGTGAGAGGACTGGGAAAGAGTATGGTTGTTTTTCCGTTTGTTTGAAAAACTAAGATATTCAAATGAAAGATCAACTAAATTTGAGAGTCTTTACCACGAATAGAAGTATCTGGAGGAGGAAAATGGCAAAATGGTAGCTCTTCAAATATCACCCAAAATAGAGAGTTAGTATGGATTGGGTAGACAGGCCGCAAAATTATAAGTGTTTGTATGGAATTTTTCAACCTTTGCAAGGCTCCCATTTGGACAATTTTCCGCTGAAAACTCTTAAACTTGGCTGGGTAGCTATTCATTCATTAACATTTCAGTTGAAATGTTTAGATTTTCAATCTAATCAATATGAGAAACTTGCCCCAGTGCTTTCACGTTTCTGCTATTGGCTATGGAGTACAGACTAATTCATATTCTAGTTTTTTTTTTAATATCTAGATCTTTTGCCTCTGAGGAGCACAGTGTTGTCACTTTTGTTTTATTTTAATGCACTGGAAAGCTAAGAAGTTATCTAAGACATATAATTCATTTGCAAAGATGTTTTTCCTGCTGATGAAACTTCTTGTTTTGGCATATTCTCACTCTTGTTGGCATCACTTTGGTGATTTGCATAAATTTCTTTTGGACTTCCTGGGAACACGAGTTTGCCAAACTGCTTTCAGGCATCTTGATCAGCTATTTTGTTGCAAAGAACATACAATCTTGTCACTGTTTTCCAAGAGACAACAGTCCCATGTGCCTTTTCTTAACATCTTAAATGCTTGCGAGAAGTGACTCATTGACATTTTAAATGGTGCTTGCTGATGTGATTTTGTTTTCAACAGGCCACACTGGGGAAATTTGATACTATTGGATCATCTCTTCTTCAACATGGCAGTCATTTGCTAGGCATTCAAAGACTACCACAAACACCTGTAGAAGGTGACCAGAAGTTCATCTTTGATCCTAAGTTCAAAGACTTGAAGAGCTGCAGTGAACTAAAGAAAACTAAGTCTGCATTATCTAGCAACCAGGCATGGTTAAAAACTGCCAGCAAACTCTCTAAAGAAGTGAAAAGTCAGAAAGTCAATGGCATTTTAAATGGCACTGGACATTCAGCTACGAAATCCCCTCTTGTAACCAAGACACATGACACTGATGCCACATCTAAAAACTCTACCTTATCACATTTGAAATCTCCTACTCTTAAAGAAACTACTCTATCCAAGTCTGCTGAGACAAAAAAGACCATATTACATTTGAAGTCTCCAACTGTTAAAGATCCTACTCCATCTAAATCAGCTGAAACAAAAAAGACTATATCACATTTGAAATCTCCAACTCTTAAAGAAACTACTACTCCATCTAAATCAACTGAAATGAAAAAGACTGAGGTTATGCCAGTAGTTAATGGCGCATTTAAATCTCGTCAAAGTGATGATAAGGAAATGGAAAAGGGAGCAGTCAAAATTAAAGGACAAAAGGAGGGCAAAAGCCACAGTGAGAGAGAGAATGGTGAAAGCTGTAAAGAACAGATGATTAAAGTCAGCTCTAGTAACAAGAGTAAACCTCCCAAGATCAAACTCTCTATGCCTGAACGGTAAGAAATTAGTAAATCCGCCAATCAGAGTGCAGCATTTACATAAGAATCCTGGTAGAATTCTACTCACCTGTATTTGTAGAATACAGGTCATGTCTTCCTTCAGTTTCAGTTGTCTTTTTGTTTTCAGTTAATAAGTACAGATCTATCCTTCAACAAGGGGTTTCTCTGATTTTTTGTCTGTCTGTACTTGTTAAGAACACTTACACAGCTTGAAACAGTGAAACAGTGCCTACTGTGGTTTACCTTGGTTGAAAAAGTTTGTTCTTTGTCTGCCAAACTTAAAACAAAATGTTGATGAATTGTGCTGTATTTGATGCCCAGTTAGATGAAAGTGGAACCCCAATTTGTAGAGAGTAACAAGGGACTGGGGAAACTGGTTTGTTCTATCAAGGGTTGGTTATATCCAGAGTTTGTTATATCAAAACTTTGTTATAACAAATTTGAAGGAAATAACCACAATGTTTGTTACATCAAGGTATGGCTAATAATTGTCTTTTAAGGGTGTTATGTTGCACTACCCAGGACCTCCAGATCTGAACTAGTAAATAGCTTTTTTGCTTATGTCTGTATGAAGTACACTGCATAGTGGAAAACCTTGCAGGTGATACCTTTTCCAAGTAGCACATATTTTACACATGCAACAAGAATTGCCAAGGGTTTCTCAGGACATGAATTTCAGCCTGAGCATATAACAAAACTGAAAGAAAACTGCAAGTAGTTAGAAACATTACATTGATACAGTGGATCTATAATCATTTTTTCTTATATTCTGAATTGCCCCACGCGACCAAATATATGACATCATGTTTTAAACAACCATTTCCAGGGTGTGTTAACACTAGCCTA
>JAHPZR010025431.1:0-12500 GCA_019787425.1 Platygyra sinensis
TTTGTCTGCATTCTTGTTTCTTTTTTTTCCTCTTTCAGCTGTCTTTGTTGGACAAAGCAACCAGCGGAAACACGTGACAAGGACAAAGTGAATGACCTCAAGACTTTAAGCCAGTGGTGTGCTTATTAGTAATGTAACTTGACCCTGTTCAATAGTTTTTTTTACCTTTCATTTAAACATTTAATCATTCGGCAGGGTTGAAATTGGGTCAAATGCTATGCAAAACATCTCGATCTTTCGTTTAGCGTCTATTTTCGAAGCAAACGCTAGTTTTACTTACACAGGTATGGAATGATTTTACTCAGATTTTACTCTCAATTTGTAACACAATAGATCTATTATATGCAAGTTGTTATAGTCAGAGAACTTTTAACACTTAATTTGGCTCAAAACAGTTTTCAGCACTTTCCAAGACCTTGGTTTTGATGATTCATTATAAGCACTCTTTATTAGTTGATTCTGCAATCACTGCTCTATCATTGATAAACGCCTTATTATTTTCTCGACATTATTGGTACCTAACATTGAAATGGTACTATGACGAGAATCGCATCTTTGCTGTCGAATCCATTTTAAAACATAAACAAGTAGTCTGGAAGAGAAGAAAATTGCTGGTTACAATTTTCAAATTTCTCGTTTCGTTCCAGACATATTCAAGTTTTTAAAATATGCAAACTAGCCAGGTGATGACGTCATACACAACCAAATTTTGAGCAAATTTGATGAAAAAAGATATCTCTGCCAATTTCTATTAGAAATATTTGAATTTTTCCAGTAAGTTTCTATTAACTGTGCTCCACAATACGAGGTAAACAGTTACCATGCCGGCATACTGGGTTCCAGACTTCCCTAATATTAAACGCATTCCATTTTTAACTCGTGAGCATGCGCGACACGAGTTATAGTGAGTTGTGGGCAAATGTGTCCCTCGATGGCTGTAAACTTTATGCAAATGAGGTACGCTCGCGGCCGCGGCTTACTTTTAACATTGCTGTCTATCTTTAATTAAAATAAGCTGTTTTAAAGGTCTAAATTAAAAGATATAAGTTAAAGAAGACTCGGCTACCGAAAATGAGAACATTGAGAATCGTAAAATCGATGAGCAGCACAAGTTCTCACTGGATGCGGAATTCGTATAGATTTTACAGAAACAGTAGTCGTTGAAGTACAGTTTTATGGTACGGTAAATGCGCATATAGCGGGTGAAATGATATAAACACAGAGCAATTATTTTTTGTATCGCTAAAAATAAAGGACAAAAAAAAAAGGAAAAAAAAGAAGAAATTAGAATTATAGGCCCACACCCGGAGTCGACCGCGGTACACTTGAACGGTGGGGGTGTTCAGTACCACTGAGCTATGTCAATATCACATGCAAGTTCTGGAAAAAAATAAACATCCTGATCAGTATCAACTATAAAACCTCAGACAGTTCAGCGGGCTCGAGTCTGTACGAGGATTTTCTGGGGCGTTGACAAAACCCGGACCGGATCGGATCGGATCGGATTGACAAAACCCGGACCTGATCGGACCGGATTAACAAAACCTGGATCGGATTGCGTCCGATTGACAAAACCCGGACTGGATCCAAAAAAAATCGGATCACTATAAATTTCTGTCAAAGTAGTCACTTAACATTTCATGATCAAGTTTTAGCCTAGGAATATGACGGCCTTTATTCGCAGCTCAGGGAAGCAAAGTTGTAATGGTTCTTTTTCGTATAAGATACTCCACAGGTGCCCCAAGCTCACGACACTAAAGGTATAGTTGTTTCGCGTAGACAGGCATAAAAAAAGCTACAGAAAACAGACGAGGTAAGTTTACATACTTTATGTTTTTGAAAACTATACATAATAATGCCGTAAGAAACACATTTGTGGCCTTCCACACTGTACTTAGTTTTTTTAATTTATTTTTAAAACACTATGGTAAATTACTTACCCATTATTGTAAATAGTTTCCGAAAATGCTTTTTAGGAGCAATTATTAAAGATTATCGTTATCATAAGAAACGTTTTGATCAAACGCTATGGCGGACTCCATACACTGTTTTTATAGAGCGCTCAAAATCGACGGTCCGAAAAAGGCTGGGCGGTGAAACGGGGAGTCCGCTCTTGGTCCAATGTGTGATACGGAGAAGGACTGGCACGAGCGCTCCTTCGACACTCCCGGTGGCCAAAAATCTCCTCTTGACGAACCGGAAATGAAATTTTTTTTCTTCCTTTTTAACCCACCTGTAACGTATTAAAAAGGTCTTTTTGATATGTTTGGCCCACTACTGAATACTCATTCACAGCTCGTAATGTCCTGTTTTGATCCCTGAAAAACTCACCTTTTCCCATTGCCTCAGAACAAAAAAATGCGGCAAAAAAGCTGTTGATTTACATAGAAGGGAGTTCCGTGTAATTTCTGTTGAAATCTAAGTTCGAGTGTAAGTAAGCGGAATCTCCTTGCTAGGACGCGCTCGTTTCACTGCCTTACGTATAAGCATCCACATCTTTCTCCGCCATCTTCGATTGAGGTTCCACGTGACCATTTTGGCGGGAAATTTATGGCGATCCGATTTTTTTCGGATCCGGTCCGGGTTTTGTCAATCGGACGCAATCCAATCCAGGTTTTGTTAATCCGGTCCGATCCGGTCCGGGTTTTGTCAATCCGATCCGATCCGGTCCGGTCCAGATTTTGTAAACGCCCGATTTTCTGTGGGTAATTTGTCCTTTACAGAACGACTGTCAGTGAGTATATTTGGTGTTTGTGGATGTTTCGGACAACCGGGAGTGCCTTTTTTAAAGCCTAGAGGTCACATGTGTTCATTCGTCGGCAAATAGAGTCGCAACGTTTGTTTTGAGGGAAGGTCTTCATGGTTTGTTTTGCACCGGGATTCCTTTCGCAAGCTACACACAACACAGTTAAGCCCAAACAAGATGCTTTCTTCAAGAAGCTTGATTTCGAAGAAATCGGAGTGAATCAACGTAGTAGTTAAAGAATACATTAGTCGTCGCGTTCACTGACTGGATCTGGAGAGAGTTTAACATTCACCATTACGGGCCGTTTGTGTTGGACGTTTTTCGACAAGGTGAAAGAAAAGTTGTTGAGACAGTTAGTCTTGTGATTTTTCCTTTGATTTCCTTGAAGAAAGACCTGGTGTCCAGCTTGAACGGGAAGTGGAGGCGTTCATGCAGCATGTAAGCATTAACTTTAAATGGCACCATGGAACTGCAAATACTCAGGCTTTGTCCACACTATGCCAGAGAAATTTAAAAAGGATGTTAATCACCCCGAAGACACATCAGATGTTTTCTGTACACACTTTGTTGGAGAAATTTGAAAATGCAACATTGGATTTGTGTTTGAGGAAATCGTGACGTCATCGTTTTGGAAAAACTCCATTTTGAAAATGTTTTCCATCAACATTAAAACGCAAAGCCGGCGTTTTCAAATTCCTCGGGTTTGAAGAGTGTGTTCGTTCGAAGAACGTCCGTTTTCATGGCAAATTGTTGTGGACGGAAGACCTAAACCTAGAAATAAGGCTGCGTTTTCAAATATCTCAAGCGTAGTGTGGACGCGGCCTCAGTATAGTTGTTTATCAAGTGTTACAAGTCAGACCTGAGGAGCAGGTGCTAAAATTTTGCACTGGTCGGTGATCAGATAAGATCAAATCTCTGGTGATATCAAGTATTGTTCTTGCACACAGACTGGTTAGTGGTTTCCACTGGAATGCTAGCAGCCTCAAACCAAGAGTCTTTGTTCCCCTTGACTAGCATTCGGGAAGCAATGCGACCCTGGAGAGATACCATTTGAAGTCCGAAAATTTCAGACTTCCAGGACGTTTAAATTGTGCCTAGCTCATAAACACGTGACTCAATCAATTGCAAATCGCTCGTGTTTTTCTCTAGCATGTGAGGGCACCTGTTTGATGCTCTCACAGGCTAGTTTTTTTTTTCCAGCCATTTTCATTGTTTTTAAAGCCAGTGAAACTTAAGGCTGCAATAGAACTAGATACTCTTTCCTGTGGATACTATAGGCAACTTGTTCATTCTATATTCGCTATTGGTATACCTACATTGGTTACGTGAGCTGGAAGTCTTTTCCTCTCTTTTGCTTAATTTCTATAACTTCCCTTGACAAAGGAAAATAAGCTTCGTTTCTTCGTCACCTTGTTGCAACTTGGAATGAAAATATAGCCTAGACTTTGCATTTCACTGAATGTTTACATCGGAAACTTCCATCAAAAATGTCTTGAACATGGCCTTGTACAATCCTTATAAGGACAAGATGACAATGCCAGTTTGCAACAAAACTTAAAATTAGTTTCTGTCTATCTCATTTGATAAAGAGAGAATGATTAATGTATTAAGACAGTATTGCCTTGATTTTTTCCTATATTTCCAATGTTCACTTTTCAATCACATTTGCTGCCAACTATTTCTTGGTGAACCAGAAACAAAAATGAAAAATGTTTAAAACATGACATCGTCCACCCTCGTCAAATGTGTAAGCATGATCGATTCAATTGTAATGCCTTCTTATCCAGGTATTACTTTTTTTCTTAGGTGCGTTATGAGTGAACACTGAACCACTGCTCGTACTCTAAAGATGAAAATCAGCCACAATATTCCCTAAACCAGATAACATTAAACATAATCCAAAAAATATTGTAATTCGTTTGTTCACCTCACGAGTTTGCTCACAGAGCTCTTTGATTACATTTTAAATGATGCCTGATATGCGTTAGCTCGAGTTTGTGGTCTCGTTTAACGATTTTTGAGTTGAAAATCACTAACATATTGAAATCAAGTGGTTCGGACTGGAAAAGAGGGAGTTGCCATGGAAAAAGAGCTTTCGATAGTCATAGGCGTGTTTCTTTTACAACTACTAGCCTACCAAGTTTCAATGGTCTGTGCTGAGAATTGGCTAAGATAGCTCTATTTACATACTTGATATAATATTGGGTTGAGTGTATGACGTTATCAATCATCTCATTTACATGTTGTACACATTTTGCAAGCTTAATATCGTCGCCTTGTTAGCTCAGTTGGTAGTTTCATAGTTTCATAATAATTGTTTTGGACATTTCTGTCCAAAGGGGAAAGGTGCAGTGAGGGTATCTTTATGTGAAGCACCAACCCGTGACACAAGGTCAGACCACAACATCGGGAACAACGTGCCCTACTCTTCTCGATAAAGGCGTGGGTTCTTTAACGTTCCCTGCTAACCATGTAGCATTGAAGATGCTGAAGACGGGGCCTACGGTTTAAAGTACTTATCGGAGAAGACTTGAACATCTAACCATATGCAGATACAATTCTCCCTCGTCCTCCCGCCAGTCTGCTGTGCAGGAGGACGACGGATCGAGCCCCAGACCGGACCAACGCTCGGAGTCTTAGTAACTGAGAACAATGTGCTGCCTTTGTACCGGTAATTATATCTTGAAATGGTGAGACTTCAAGTCTTCTCGGATAAGGGCTGCAAACCGTAGGCCCCGTCTCCTGCATCTTCAGTGTTACATGGTAAAAAGGGGACGTGAAAGAACCCACACATTTGTTGAAAAAACTTGAGGATGTAGTTCCGAATGTGGCGGACGATCTCTATCTCTGGTTTCTTCAAACATTTCATGCAAGGGTTCGGTTGGTGGGTAAAATCAAAACTAGCCTGCGAACAGGCTCCCGGTTCGGTTGGGTTTAGGGCGAGATAACCGAGTGTAATCTAGGGCGAGCGGGACGAGCCGGGAGCGGTCTGGTGAGGAGGGAGTCCGCAGGGGAGCCTGTAGACATTCCATTGATGCCGCCGTTCCATGATACCAGCTCCTGGTATCAAGATCTGATTGGTTGAATCGATGACTGTTGACAGCTCTGAGATAAGTAATTGACGGATCTTGACGACTGTTTGTAAATTAGCATAATTCTTGCCGAGACTGTCAACAACGGCTTCCGCGTGCAGTTCACTGACGACGAATTTGAAGCAGCTTTGATCAATTCTTTGCAACATTTTCGTTATATCTCTGGTTTGAAACGTGAGCAGAAGCTATGACTGGAAACTGTGGGGTAGAAGCGCGATGTTTTCGGAATTCTACCGACTGGTTTCGGGAAGAGCCTAATTTTTCAATTGCTGCCGCGTCTATGATGGTAAATAAAATAGACAGGCCAAACACGACTCCTACGGTTCGTGCCATTTGTAGATTTGCCGTTTATTTTTCGGTCTTTCGACCTTTTGTCGCTTCACTCTTCTTTATGAAAGGCATTTCGTATTGTGTTATAAGGAGAAAACTAGAACCGTTAGATCGTGCTAGGCGGCAAATTTAAGAAGTCATAGGTCTGCATGATTTCTGCTGTTATCTGCGTGTTGCTTCTTTGAATAATTTGCCATGTGTTGGTGTTTTGGCTCATTTCTATTGCAAGATTTGTTTTTAAGTCTCCAAGTATTTTCTTTTAAGGGATAAAATACAATGTATGACATTTACTGTGAACGTGTTGCTTACCCGCATTCTATAAATGTTGTGACGCCGGGCCCGGCTATGATTAGAACTGTTTGCAAGTACAGTAGGTAGATTCTTATCACGAGTGTCATATATTTGCCCACCTAGTTTTCCTTCGGAGACGTAGCTTTACTTCGAGAACGCTAAAGGCTTGTCTAAAGAAATTCTAATGTTTCTTGCAGCTATCTGATCGAGCTTATGTTCCTGGAGCCCGATGTATAGGTTGATTTCTCCTTTGATTGTTCTAGTACCACAGGATTTAAATTTAACTCATTACGCGCAAGTCTGTCGACTGTGTTGCGTGTTGTATATGCCATTGTTCGGCTTAGTTCTGATTGTAGACCTCTTAAAACTTGCCGCCTAGCACGATCTAACGGCTCTTGTTTTCTCCTTTTCTCGTACGAGTCGTGTTTGGCCTGTCTACTTTATTTACCATCATTACGGTATAAAAAGCTGATTCATCAGCGCGGGGAAACCCATCAAATTTGTCAGGTTTAATTATCTCCTTGACAGATATGTAACAGGCTAATCACCAAGGGGCGGAACGGTACATTGAAAACAATGTCTACAGGCTCCCCCGCGTCCCACTCACTTCGCTCGCGGAGTCACGACGCTCCGACTCCCACTCGCTCAACGAATTTTTTTTTTTCCGAACTCGCTGGGAGCCTGTTCGCAGGCTAAATCAAAACTGGACTGTTGGCGCTAGCCAGAATCGAAGCGCCTTTACAAGCTGACGTTCGATCTCACCCAATAGAAGAATTGCGAAACGCTATCAAACTATCAGTGTTATGGCGGTATAAAGCGGTTTTCAATTGAGTGTCGTAAAACCAAAACCAAAACCAAGTAATTACTCTAGCCAATCACAAAGAACACAGACAATACAGTGAACCAATCAAAACTCGAAGTAATTACAGGTAGCTGACGCAAAGCGCGGGAAAATGCATGCAAACGCGTCACGATTGGTTTTGGTTTTACTTCTGATTGGATGAAAAAGTGGCGCGAATCTTTTAAGCCAATCATGTAGCGTAGAAAGTGCAAAACCAATTACTTTTCGACACTCAAATGAAAACCGCTCTATAAATACATCTCATTAAAATACCGTTACATTAATATCTCCGGAACTAATGCAGATATTTGCAAACGGTGAAGGCACTTTTTATTCTTTCAAGGAACTCTATCTGTTACACTTAAGAAATCAAGGAGTAAAAATTTGATCACAGTACCATTTTAAGGGTGATTTTTAGTTCGTTGTACCTCTGCTATCGTGACGTGATCATCCTGTTATGTTTGTACATAAGACATCAAAAATACTGACACTTAATATCAATTGATAACCTGATTTAGAAAGAGATTATTATTTTAATTAATGTCGGCAAAGAAGTATACACGGGACATTTCTTGTTAGAAATTCCAGTGCCAGCTTTCAGAGTGAATGATCGATGTAAACTTTTATCAATTATATTAGAAGTCTTAAGAAGAAACATAGAAAATCCAATCAAATGTGAAGTTAAATATCTACTAAATGAAATTAATTATTTACCAGTTAGTTTTGCAATTACATTTTGTAAAAAGTGCACATGAAAACGTTGACTTTTAGTTAACAATAGGAATTTAGGAGTTTTTAAGTAAAGTGGTGTCAGGTACTATTAGCATGGCATTTATTGCGAAAAAAAAAGTAATCAGAAGGCTATTGTTGTTGATTAAAATAGTAATGAATTAAAATAAAACTTTGAAGAATAGCTGTTCATTTATGTAACTACTTGCCAGAAAAAAACAAACCTGTGATTACTATGTAGCGATGCGGAATTCTCACAAAATTACTGTGGCGTTTAAATTGCGAACTAAAAGGCGACAATTTGGAGGAACAATGGATGGCCGCTGCGAGTTTTCATTTCGGATTCGAAAAACACTCGGCAGTTGGAAAAACACAAGACTTGCCTTTAGGCAGGTGTTGCTTTGATCATGAGTTACCAGGTTTTTTGTTATATCCTTGAAAATTGGATTTTTCCCAATAAACGAACACTCCATAGAAATGAAGCAAATCTATCTATACCACCTTGCTCTCAGCCATTTTAATAAACTTGACGTTTTCTAAGAACGCCAGTGATCAAAAATTTTCTAGCGCAAATTTTAACATGTGAAATTAGGTTCTGAACGAAAAAAGTGCACTCGTTGAAAGCGAAAAGACTGTACTTATCCGACTCGTTCATAACGTTTTCGATCTCATTGTAATGACTCAAAACCGAAAATTACTTTAAGAGATAATGTGATGGCGTAGGCTCATTGGGGAAATCCCCTCGCTCTCATCAACCAAACAAGTGATCTTTTATCGGTCATAGTCTACTTCACTTTCATTTGTCATTTCGTGTTATTGTTAGGAATAAAGGTGATGCTAGAGGCATTTTCACTTGAATGTCTAAAATTTTGTCCATATACTTTAGTTTTGTATCTCTGCGTTTCTTGTTTTGTACTGAAACACTCGCACCATTTTCTCATCCAATGCGAGGAGTAAAACCAACCAAACGTGACTCGCTCGCGCACGTTTTCCCGCGCTTCACGCTGATCACGTGCTAAATGCGATATTTGATTGGTTCAATCGATCGTCAGTGTCTTTTGTGATTGGTTACTTTGGGTTGAATTTTAACATTCAAATGAAAATCTCTCTGTGTAAAGCTTTCGACTAGAACTAGTGGTTGCATCTAGACTATTTTTAACTAGTTACGTGATCTTTACGGGGAAACCACAAACTTCGGTTTTGTGAAATTAACACCACCAAACGGTCCATACAGGAAAACCGAGGACCGGAGATGCGAGGTTGACAAGTAACATGTTAAAGGGTTATAGTTCCGTTTATGTATAAATTATGCGCTTTAAAAATTGTTCCTTCTAAATGGAATATATATTAAAGCTGATTTCCAGTCCGTACTGCGCACTATCAAGAGTTTGTTTTTGTTTTTTGTTTTACCTCATGTAAGACATCACAAAATGTAAACATTTCGCAACTACTTACATGAAGTAAATTCAAAATTTAATAACAACCGCCATTATGGATACGAAGCGGTCGAAGCTTAATACTTCGTTCTTTCTGATATCACTTCATGAAACATCACACCTGTAAAAATTAATGAACCTGTTGGAGAAAGAATTTGAAAGGTCTCAAAGATAAGGTATGTGGTTCTTAACGAATAACATCGATTCGCAGTCCATCGAGTGAGCCGTTAATAATGTTTTTAAACATTAGTGTTCTGAGACTGCGCAGTACGGACAGGAAATCATGTTTAAATCCCTCGACATTAATTAACCGCCGATCCACTCAACGCTAGTTGAAGAAATATGAAAACGCAGCCTAATTTTTTGCAGTTAGGCGTACTGTCTAAACTAATCCGTCGCGAAAAACGGAGATTTTCGAAAACGTTTTTCAAACCGTAGGAATATAAAAACGGCAGCCTTGAGGTTTTGTCTGATCATCACGTGATTTCCCTGACCCAATTTTCCTCAAACACAAATTCAAAATGACCGGTAATTGTTTCGTTGTCAAGTTTCTCTGGTGTAGTGTGGGCGGAAAACATTTTTAAAATGCGTTTTCGAAGTGGAACTCCGCTTTCAAATTTCTCATGCGTAGTTGGTGGACGAGGCTTTTTATAGAAATGATCTACAGAGTATTGTGTCCCAAATTATTTTATTTTGCTAAGGCTTGAAATAGAAAACAAAACTAAATAATTCCGTCATGGTTTTTGAAAGCCGAGATAATATTTCGTCAACTTTTCTAAGAATCCGATGGCCAAAATAAGTCTGTGAAAAGTCACTCGTTTTACAAATTCCGTATTCTTATTGAAATTCTTTGTTCTCAGAGCACGAAATCGCACTTGCTCAGTGTTCACTGATTGACATTCATTTCAGCAGCTGTTGCAGTTTCTGATAAAAACGCAAAAGTTTTTAATTATATCTTGCTCATCTATTTTAGTAGCGCATAAACAGTTAGGAAAAAACTAACTACTTTAAAAATATCCTGTGAGCGAGGGACCTTTGATCGAGCTACTTGAGCTTATTTGTAGAACTGAATGAAACTCTCTTGATACCTTGCGCCCAACGTATCTGAAACGTGCTGACAGTGTGATACATATATATGTATATATATAAAAAAGATTTCATGGCCAGTTGAAACTGAAAGCTTATCCCGCGGTTCGAAAGTGTGATATTTGTCGTGTCACTATTATCTTTGTGAAGGAGACTACAATTTTGAATTCCATTCTGAGTTGAACTTAAATTTGGGAACGATTAACGGACTTTTATTAAAGCCTCTTTGGAGCGGTAAGCACGAGAAATTAAAAACAAAAGCTCTGTCCCAATTGCTGTATAATTAAGATAAACTAAGCAATTTTCAAAAGGACAGGAATTTTTACCATGTGTAAATAGTAATTTCTCAAGAAAATAAACCCGGCAAATTCAACTGGTTTAGGCATTGTGATGCCTGGCGTTGTAGGACTTGTAATACATCACAGAATACTGGTGCAAAAGATATATTGAATTGACACGGTAAGTTATTTCTTATATGTGCCAATTGAGCTAAACATTGTTCTTTGACTCTTTGAAGTGATGAATTAATAATAAGGACATTAGAGTTCTTTCAACATCTAGCAATCCATCCAGCTGCATGTAGTTAACGGTTACAGCACGAATTAAAGCAAAAACGAACGAACTTTTCCTAATTCTCCTTGCAGAGAAAGTTTCTCTTGTGGACAAATTTGTTACTTTTGTACGTTTTCATACTCTGAACAGAAGTGAAGTGGTGAGTAGAACCTTGATTTTCACTTTTCTTCGTTTTAGTCATCCAACTATATCTTGAATAAATCTAATCAACCTTCATGGATAGTTGACTTGTTACTGGTTGCTTTAAGACAGAATGTTTTGACCATTACACATATACAGGATATTACACAGTAGCGAAAAGATATGAATTTTCTGTTCGAATGGAAAGAACAATATCTCCCGAGTGAGGTGAACTCGCTCGTGAGGTAATAAGGATAAATCTTTGTACATTCCTTTGCCCTCCTCTGCAAAGCAGCAACGCGAGATGACCAACTTCTGCCTCGTCTACGGAACGTGGACGACGACGGCTATTTTTTCGTATTTTCATTTGGAATTGAATGCCGTCGTTGCATAGTTTGCGTTTTGAGAGTCATTAGCGCACTGCACAGATCTACGTAGACAATCGCGAATTACGCTCGTAAAATATAAATTCATTTTTTACTGGGCGCCATCCTCGGCGTCGTCGTCGTCTTGCTTAAGCTTCCTATTGTTCTTACCTCGAGAACATAAAATTCATATCTTCTCGCTATCGTGAAAATTTCCTTTTATTATAGACAAACTGGTGACGGTGCTCTTGACGATTTTCCGAAGATTTCAGACTACTTTCCGATTATTTCCGAAGAAGCTCTACAAAACTTGTCCTAGGGTCACACGAACGCTACTAAACATTTCCGAAATTTTCCAAAGATTACAGAAGATTGCCGAATACTTTCGAGGAAGACCCAACGATGTCTCGAAGATACACCTACAATTAAAGAGACAAACTTGATAATACTGAAACTCGATACCTTCACTAGTGAGGATATGCAAAATACGTCACCCGAGTCACCGATGTGTTCTCGAATGAATTTTACGAGTGGCGTACTTCCCATTCTAAAATGTATTAATAATTCATCAAGTTAAAACAAAGAAAATCACAAGCGTGAACAGGTAAAGGAGATTTGGATGCCCTGTTCTTGATTAGCATAGATTTTGACGATTTCACTTCTTCGTTTACCCTTTAGTTTAGGTTTCGATTGAGAAGATATATCAAACACTCGAGACAGTGTTTCCTGGGCTATCCAAACATCTCGACTTTCGTCAAAAATACTCCGCTGCGCGTCGTATTTTCAACTCTCTTTTCGGTGTTTTTGGATATCTCAATGAAACATTGTTTTTCGTGTTTGATATATAACATGAAACACTCTTGTCTATATAACTAGTAATAGTTTTCACTA
>JAHPZR010025431.1:17500-25000 GCA_019787425.1 Platygyra sinensis
CGAAAAAAACAACACTTTTATCGAATTTGCAAGTTTTTGAGCTGTTTTGAATTTCTGCGCACAGCCTCACGTAGTAACCGAAAGTGAAATTTCATCTCCTTAACAACGCCCGCGAGCGCGCGTATGAATCGGTCTGGGCGATTCCTTAGTATTGCATTGGCGCACCCTATTGCGCTCAGTTTTTGCGTCATTAGCGCGCACTGAATGAGTGCGTGCACGTAAACAACGGAAGAAATTTCCCTCAAGCTAAGCTCGATAGCGAATATATAAATGCGAGCGTGGCAACCTATATTTTTATTGCAAAATAATAGTGTACATATGATATTTTTAAAATTAAAAAAATGCTAAAAAATGATATACGGAGGGAAAAAGCTATAGGTAAAGGAGTACAGAAAACCATTACTATGTGATGCAAATTATGACCGCGAAAACAACGACTCTACGAACCCTATTCAATCACGTTGTTTTATATAATGTGATTTTTCCACAAATTTATGATATTGTTTTATATGTTTGACACTTTCTACCTGATAAGTATTTTTCCCAAGGTGAAGTATTACTTTAATAAAATATGTTTCGAGCTACCGCAAAATGTAACCTTTACCGATGAATAACGCACGTGATTAAAACGAGAACATCTCTTAAGTGAGAATGGTCACCTATCGTTTTTATTGTTGTTTTTTTATTTTTATTTTTTTTTGTTTTTTGAAACAGTAAATACTGACTGGTAGGGAACATTCAGGGAAAGTTTAAAAAAAAATTCATCGGAAACTATTATTTCTGAGAAATTACCATAATGGTCCCTTAACGTTATTCATGCTATAGTTATCAGAGATCTACATCGTTGGTTGTAAGCATCGGAAAACATACAGTTGTCTTAAAGCCGTGCTTTCTCAATCACGCTTAATTAAATCGCTGCCAAACAAAAGATTAGTTTTTCCCAACCCTGCTGGATTCCTGCTCGCCGCTTCAAGATACCTGATTCCTTTAGTAAAACTGCAGCCGAAGACGTCTCCGCTGCATTTATCGCAATATTAGAGTTAAGAATTCTAGCCTCACCCGCCTGGTTTTCATGCTCTCGTATCGAGGCTTAACCGAGCAGTCCGTCCTCCGCACGAGCGGTAGTCAAAACTTAGCTGTCCTACCGAAACGACACAATAGTAGCCTTTTTCCTCGAAGCTAACAAAAATTAATGCCAAAGTTGCTTTGGCCTCTTCTAATAGTTAGCTTGAGAATTTTGTTCAAAATTACACAGCTATTTTCCTACCCTTCGAAACTCGACGAATTACGAGCGAGTTACCATACCGGACGCCAGTTACCCATTTGACTTGAATGTTTCATACTTTTCACTTTTTACAATCTGATATGGTTTGAGGAATTGTAAATCCATTTTAGTGGATATTTAATGCCATCTTCAGTGTGGGAAGTTACCTGATTTCAACGCTATTCCTGTTAACTTACATTGACGACAGAATAGAAAAGTTTTTCCCGCCTGCTGAATCCTGATTGGTCAATTCCAATTTCAGGCACGCCAGCCGTATGCAGGGCCATTTAGGAATTCGTTGTACTGACTTGAAAACGAATGTCCTTTTACAATTAGTACCCTTCAATCCTGGCAGAAGCGTTTAACATGAACAACATAGGCGAAGTTCTACAAGCCATCTCAATCGGTCTCACAGTTGCTTACTTCTTTCTCAACACCAATCGAGTTCTAAAGTGCATCGAATTATGCAAGGAATGCTTAGCCATCCTAAGACAAAGAGCAGGCATCAAAGAAATTGAACTAGCGAAATCATTGTACAAGAAGGTGTATTTGGTAATTTCGAAGGCTTATCATGCTATCATCGACAACAGTATTGCCATAAAATACGAAGAAAACATTCTCCCGGTTTACCGTGAAACTGGAGAAAAACTTGCAGAATATGCTCTAAGCTTCGATCTAGCAGAAATGTACTTTCATCAAAGTAAATTCGCAAATGCGAAAGAACTGTGGGAGAAAGCCCTACAAATCAGTACAGAAATCGGTGACACAGTTGGAGAAGCCTCCTGTTACGGAAACCTTGGAGCTTTGTATCTCTCAGTTAGTGAATACCACAAGGCGAAAGAACATCTGGAAAAATCCATTGCAATCAAAACAGAAATCGGTGACAGAAATATAGAAGCCACCTGTTACCTACACCTTGGAAATGTGTATCAATCAGTTGGCGAATATCACAAGGCGAAAGAACATCTGAGAAATCCCTTGCAATCAACAAAGAAATCGGTGACAGAAATGGAGAAGCCTCCTGTTACCTAATCCTTGGAAATGTGTATCAATCAGTTGGCGAATATCACAAGGCGAAAGAACATCTTGAGAAATCCCTTGCAATCAAAAAAGAAATCGGTGACAGAAATGGAGAAGCAGCCTGTAATAAAAATCTTGGAGCTCTGTATCTATCAGTTAGTGAATACCACAAGGCGAAAGAATATCTGGAAAAATCCATTGCAATCAAAACAGAAATCGGTGACAGAAATGGAGAAGCCTCCTGTTACCTAATCCTTGGAAATGTGTATCAATCAGTTGGCGATTATCACAAGGCGAAAGAACATCTTGAGAAATCCCTTGCAATCAACAAAGAAATCGGAGACAGAAATGGAGAAGCAGCCTGTTATGGAAATCTTGGAGCTCTGTATATATCAGTTAGTGAATACCACAAGGCGAAAGAACATCTGGAAAAATCCATTGCAATCAAAACAGAAATCGGTGACAGAAATGGAGAAGCTACCTGTTACCTAATCCTTGGAAATGTGTATCATTCAGTTGGCGAATATCACAAGGCGAAAGAACATCTTGAGAAATCCCTTGCAATCAACAAAGAAATCGGTGACAGAGATGGAGAAGCAGCCTGTTACGGAAATCTTGGAGTTGTGTATATATCAGTTAGTGAATACCACAAGGGGAAAGAACATCTCGAAAAATCCATTGCAATCAAAACAGAAATCGGTGAGAGAAATGGAGAAGCCTCGTGTTACCTAAACCTTGGAATTATGTGTCAATCAGTTGGCGAATATCACAAGGCGAAAGAACATCTTGAAAAATCCCTTGCAATCTAAAAAGAAATCGGTGACAGAAATGGAGAAGCAGCCTGTTATGGAAATCTTGGAAGTGTGTATCGATCAGTTGGCGAATATGACAAGGCTAGAAAATATCTCAAAAAATCACTTCCGATCAGAAAAGTAGTCGGTGACAGAAAAGGAGAAGCCGCCTGTTACCTAGAACTTGAAAGTGTGTATCAATCAGTCGGCGAATATCACAAGGCGAAAGAACATGTCGAGAAATCCCTTGCAATCGACAAAGAAATCGGTGCCAGAGATGGAGAAGCAACCTGTTACGGAATCTTGGAGGTGTGTATCAATCAGTTGGCCAATATCACAAGGCGAAAGAACATCTCGAGAAATCCCTTGCAATGAATAAAGAAATCGGCGACAGAAAGGGAGAAGCTATCAATTACGTAAACCTTGGACATGTGTATCATTCAGTTGGCGAATATGAAAAGGCGAAAGAACACATCGAGAAATCACTCGCGATCAACAAAGAAATCGGCGACAGAGAAGGAGAAGCCGTCTCTTACGGATTCCTTGGAAGTTTTTATCAATCCGTTGGCGAATATGACAAGGCGAGAGAAAATCTCCACAAATCACTCGCTATCAAAAAGCAACTCTGTGACAAAAATGGCGAAGCATCCTGTTACGTAACCCTTGGAACTCTGTATCTATATCTTGGCGAAGAAGATACAGCTAACGAACACTTCGAGCAAGCTCTGAATATGAATAGAAAAAGTGGTAACAAGAAAGGAATATTTAGCTGCAGCCACAATCTCGCCGAGTCATTTTACTCTCTTGGGAAATATTCCAAGCTAACAATTACAATAAACAAGCGCTTTCCATCACATCAGAAATTGGAGACCAAGCTGGGAAAGCCAGCTCTTTATTAATGCAAGGACGTATCTTACTCAATTGGTGACTGTGGCGAGGCTAAAAAATATTGCGAAGAAGCAATTGCGATCAGTAGAGAAATTGGGCACCGAGAAATAGAAGCCAATTGTTGCTTAGCCCTAGGAGAGGTTTTTTTCAAAGATAGCCAATATGCTAGAGCTGAAGAACATTTCAACAGGTCACTTGCAATTAGTAAGGAAATTGGTGATGTTTTCGAGCACTTCAAGTCGCTCAAGGCACTAGCGCGCATAAGAGTACAAGAAAAAAAGAATCAGGAAGCTTCCTCGTACTTACTTGCTGCTATCGAAAAGTGCGAGAAATTGCGCGACTCTCTACGAGATAACGATGAATGGAAGACATCGTTTTCGGATACAAATATCTCTTGCTACCGTGACCTCTGTGCATTGTTTTGTCAAACCGGAAATTGTGGACCAGCTTTGTATGTTTCAGAGCTTGGGAAGGCCAGGGCTTTGGCAGATTTACTGTCAGCTAACTATTCTGTGAAGAATCAAGTCTCTGCTAATCCTCAAACATGGTCTGGTATTGAAAGCATCATGGACAGAGAACGTAATTGTTCTTGTCTATACGTCTCCTATTCTACTTACAGCATGTATTTCTGGATTCTTAAAACAAATGGAGTCATGCATTTCCAAACGATTGAAGGAAGGGACATTATTGCTCACGAAGGTCTAGGACAAAATTTGGATGACTTTTTTGCGAGCAAGAACTTCAGAAGTCTTGACATGCCACCGAAAGAGCTTCGCAAGTGCAATACAATACAAGTGCAATACAATACAAGTGAAATCCAGTTCGTGGGAGAATGATGGCTATGAAGGTTTCCGAATTGGAAAGGAAAGTAAAAAGAACCAAGGACCAAAAATGAATCTTCCTCTCTGTTACAAATTAATCATCGCTCCCGTGTTTGACTTGCTTCAAGGCCCTGAAATAATCATCGTTCCTGAAGGTTCTTTATACAACATTCCATTTGCCGCTTTGTCTGATGAAAGAGGAAAGACCCTATCCGAGACTTTCAAGGTCCGTGTCGCTCCTTCTTTAACAACTCTCAGGCTCATCTATGACAGTCCAGCAGATTATCACAGTCAGACCGGTGCACTGATAGTGGGGAATCCTGACGTTGGCGAGGTGATTTTCAAAGGACGTCTTACGCCCATTGCGCCACTACCTTGCGCAGAAGAGGAAGCAAAGATGGTAGGAAGAAAGCTTGGTGTGGAGCCTTTACTAGGACAGCAGGCTACTAAGCAGGCGGTACTTCAAGCGATGGATTCGGTGGCTCTGATACATTTGGCTGCTCATGGTGATAGTGAAAGAGGAGAAATTGCCCTGGCTCCTTCTATTCGCATTCCTAACGGTATACCTGTGGAAAAACTCTACTTATTGACAATGTCTGACATTTCAAACGTTCAACTGCGAGCTAAACTGGTAGTCCTAAGCTGTTGCCATAGTGCACGTGGAGAGATTAAGGCCGAGGGAGCTGTCGGAATTGCTCGAGCATTCTTAGGATCTGGCGCACGCTCAGTGTTGGTGTCACTGTGGGCTCTGGAAGACAGCTCAACAGAGCAGTTAATGAGTCAATTCTACGATCACCTTGTTCGTGGTGAAAGTGCTAGTGACTCTCTTCACCAGGCGATGACGTGGATGAGATGTAACGGCTACTCTGACGTGAAGCAGTGGGCGCCTTTTGTACTGATTGGAGATAACGTGACATTTGATTTTGGGAAATAAGGTAAGAGAGAGAGAAAGTGTTTTCTAACACAGGGTTCCTGGTAATTGGTCAGTATTTTGCTGATTAGTTATCTATCAGGCTGAGTGTATTTTCAAGTAGAGTAAGGTGCACCACATCTGATTATTTTGTTATTATTGGTTTTCTTATTCTTCTGCAGCGGACATGGTGTTTTAAAGTTAATAACTCACCTGTATTCGTAGAGAATGGATGCCAAGAATCGGTGTACCCTGCAAAAGCAGCTTTTACCGGCCAGATTTCGGTTATAAATCGCATTCAACAGTAAATGGGACAATGAAACTTCTCCGTCATGGTTCGAGCTTAAGTCAGATGAACATAGATTTTTATTTTTTTATACAACAACTGAGGAATGCACTTCCATAAATTACTTTAAAGCTGCTTTTTATAATCGTGAAGTACGTTTAAACAATTTAGAAAGCACAAGCAGTAAGGTGAAGTCTTCCACAATTTAAAGATTTTTTTTTTAACTAACCGTAATGTTTTATGGCAGATGAATTTATTGCTTTGACTTGTTCAATTTTTATGTAGATTTACCCAAAGCCACTCGATTAAACACGAAAAACACGATTATTTACGTTTTATACACTACATAGGGAAAATGTAGCTTTTCAGGCAATCAGCTAATACCAATTTAAGAAGACGTTCAACTGAGATTGACTGAAGTAGCGTAACACAAGTGTTGCTCATAGTTTTACACTTAGGGCGCGTTCGTTTGGGATATTCTGGAATAAGAATATATTCCGGAATATATTCCGGCTATTCTGCTCCTAGAAGCAGAATAGCCGGAATGGAAATCCAGGTATTCCGGAATGAGAATAGCTCCCAAACAAATGCTTACTCACATTACTCCAATTATTCTTATTCCGGATTGATCCCAAACGAACGCGCCCTTAGTCTGCATTCTTGTTTCTTTTTTTTCCTCTTTCAGCTGTCTTTGTTGGACAAAGCAACCAGCGGAAACACGTGACAAAGACAAAGTGAATGACCTCAAGACTTTAAGCCAGTGGTGTGCTTATTAGTAATGTAACTTGACCCTTTTCAATAGTTTTTTTTGACCTTTCATTTAAACATTTAATCATTCGGCAGGATTGAAATTGGGTCAAATGCTACGCAAAACATTTCGACCTTTTGTTCAGCGTCTATTTTCGAAGCAAACGCTAGTTTTACTTACACAGGTATGGAATGATCTTACTCAGATGTTGCTCTCAATTTGTAACACAATAGACCTATTGTATGCAAGTTCTTATAGTCAAAGAACTGTTAAAACTTAAGGTGGCTGAAAACAGTTTCCAGCACTGTCCAAGACTTAGAGTTTGGTGGGTCATTATAACCACTCTTTATCGGTTAATGCCACAATCATGGTATCAACAAACTGCCCAATCATCGGTGAACAAGTTGCTGTTAATTTTGTGGCACAATAGGTTACCATAGCAACAATATGACTTGCTAAAAACACCCTTAATTTTAGCTTTAAGCGCTTATAACTCAAAATCGAGTTCGGTGACCCCCATTTTTTATTATCGAATTGTAATCAGCATGATAAGATGCAACTTTTTGCAAAGTTTAAAACAGTTCTGCGAAGGGGGTGCAGATCCGCCTTAAATTTTCCAAAATTTAAGGTGGCTCTGAACCCCCTTCGCAGAATGTTTTTAAACTTTGCAAAAAGTTGCATCTTATCATGCTGATTACAATTCGATAATAAAAAATGGGGGTCACCGAGCTCGTTTTTCAGTTAAAAGTGCTTAAAGCTAAAATTAAGGGTG
>JAHPZR010025431.1:27500-31941 GCA_019787425.1 Platygyra sinensis
AGTTTTAGTCTTTTTAAATCTTGTCATATTTTGTAACCGTCACTTCTAAAGATTATCTTGTTACATAGAAACGTCAAGTTGAATACACCATGCCATACTTATTGTTATTTTTAACCTTTGTTTGTTTTCACTTTTTCCCTTAATTGAAATGGCCTAAAAATAAGAATTTTCCATAACGAGAGTTATGAAAGCCACTTCTAGCCAGAATTTCAATTTTGTTTTGAGCTTCCTTTGCTAAAATGTGGTTACGTCCTCGGTGTTCTCATCGAATGGCTTTAGTAAGAGCTCAATCAGTGCTCATTTTGGTCTTGAAACCAGAGTAAATAGTCCAGGAATATGATAGGATAGGAAAACTATATTAACCCAAGGTGACTTTGATCAAAAAATTACAAAACACTGCTCTTTTGTGCAGCCGTGCAAATAACTACAAACAACAATAAAGCTAATCAAATTGCGTGTTTCCAAAAACCCCTTTCCCACGTGCCAAGGCCCCATTGGCGAAGAGAAACAGGCAACTCAGGGGATGAGAGGGGATGAAGACTATTCCATGATCCAAGCTTTATCACTATAGTGATAAAAATCAGGAGCCATAATCAGGGACGGGTCGAGACCTTAAGCGCGCGCCATTTCTGCTATTGGGGCTGCCCCTATGACATGGGGCAATTTTTCTACTTTTAGAACAAATCGCGCCATCGTGTGCGGCACATCCGCGTACTTTCTGCGAGGAATTTTGCGGGTGTAGCGCGGGGCAATTGCGTCCGAAATTCTCGAAATGTTTGATGCTATTGGCCCCGGTACAACTCAATACGTTCATGTCTGTATGAATTTTGCTTCAGTATTTTCGTCGTACTCTATTCCAGTGTCGAATTTAGTTATGGCCCCCTTTAAATCACCACAGGTCACCCAAGCGTAATATAAGAGTTTTTTTTTGTAATTTGTTTATTTTTTATTAGACCACAGACACGTTACAATACTAAAGAAGTTAATTTGCTAATTACAGTTTACAGCTTATCTACAACTTACAACTTACCAAGAGCAGAAAAAAAAAAGAGAAATTACAATTTACAAAAACTCTACTCGGAATGAGTTATTCAAAACAAGGAAACAGTACTTACAAAAAAGACTACTTAGAAGGACTTATTTACAATACAGTGCTTTCAATCCATGATTAATAATCAATAGGTTTTTTTTTTAACAGAGTACTTAAGATAACCACACAGATATACCCGTGTACTACGCACACGAAGAAGAAAAAAGATAGACCTAAATGTAGGATATGACAAGGTTAATTTTCTACTTGGTGTTTAAAGCAGCTATTAACTTTTCCCATTTTTTAAAGTGACTAAGGAGTTTATACCTCTCCCTCGCAATATGGTGTTCGATATTATTCGATATTCAACACTCCATATCCTGGCAATAAAGCCTCGCAACGAAGGTAAACTTCCAAGGCATTCCCTTACATAAAAATGATAGTTTACCACAATTGCAGGTAATCTCGCAATCTGATTGGCTAATTTGCCGTGGTAAATAAAAGTCTCTACCACGCTGCTCGCGTCAATGTGTCACGCAATGCCTTTTTCAGCTCGCGCTCTGAAAAAAATACATTTTCTTTGACGTTGATATTCAGTTGTGGTAAAGAACAAATCGAAATGGGGTTTTTCGTGGTGTGTACTCTCATCGATAACGAGTACGCGTCATTACTCATTTCCCAAGCATTTTTTTCGAATTGTTTCTGCATATTTTAAGCGAGTTTGCAAACGTTTTTGAAAAGTCTGACGCGTACAAGCAACTCATTTGCATAATGCAGCGCGTGCACTTTCAAATCCGAGTCGGTGTTTTCAATTGTCAAGATAGAGATTTCGTTTCTTTGATATTGTGGTAAAAAAAAAAACAAATCGAAAGTGGTTTAGCGTGGTATATAGTCTTATCGACAACGATACGCGTCATCACAGTGGTCAAAATTTGTTGCGGACTCACTCGGCTGCGTAAACCACTTTCGATTTGTTAATTTACCTAAAAGCATAGCATGATTGATTAGAAGGAAATCTCTGATTCTTCAAAAATCCCTAAAAAACAAGTCTATCTCATTGAAGGATTCTATAACAATGTTTATTTTCTTTAAGCCAGGACAAGACTTTTTTCCAAATTTCAGAAGAGACTTTGTAGCGAGAGAGTAAATGTTCTAAGGATTCTGGCTCTTCCATTGCAAAAGTGCAATTCGGAGAATGCGAAAGGCCGAAGCGAAATAATTGTCTTTTGTCAGTTCATAACGTCATTGAAAGTGACAGGCGTACTATTATTTAAACCTGAACATGCGTCAAAGCATTCTTTATAATATTTCGGAAACTGAGTTTTTAATTTGATGGTGTCAAAGTTACAATGCAAAATTATACTGCCGCCAGCCGAAAAAATACAACTATTTAAAAACGATTTCCAAGTACTTGGGTAGTCCTCTAAGAATTTTTTTAAACAAATGACCCGTCTTGCATTAATCATAGACTAAATTTCCAACATCTTCAGTCCTTCTTGATCAATATCTGAGATGAGCGCACAGCGCTTGACTTTATCTTTTCCATTCCAAATAAAAGTTTAGAAAATCGAGTTGACTTCTTTTACAAGATCATTTGGTATCGGAATAACCGATACTCTAAACATTAACTTGGGAATTGCAAAAGTTTTAATAATTTGGATTTTACCCAAAATAGATAAGTTCCTCTACTTCCACATATGTATTGATTTTTTAATAGATTTTAATGTTTGTCGGAAATTTAGTTCGTTTCTCTGTTTTTCGTCGTAACCAAAATAAATTCCTAAGCTCTTGATAATACCACAAATCTTATGGTCATTAAAATCCTTTTCGTGTAGAATAATACTGCCAAGCGCTATAATCTCGGTTTTGTCGGGATTTACACGCAGACCAGAACATGATCCAAAGGATTCCAGAATGGCAAAGAGGGAGGTTTGAGATTCTTTGCCACGTAAAAGACAAGTCATGCCATCTGCAAATAAGGAAAGTTTCGTGGTTTCCTCACCAATCTTAAAGCCTTTGATTGAATCGTCGTTTCTAATCTTAATAGCTAAAGTTTCTAACGCAATTATAAAAAGATAGGGAGAAGGTGGATCGCCTTGACGTACCCCTCTGCTCGACGTAAAGGGAGCTGTTGTAAAACCGTGGTTCATTACACAACTCGATATATTTTTATACAGTGTTCGAATCCACTGGATAAAAGAAGGGCCAAAATTAAATTTATGTAGCGCTCTTATTAAGAAATTAAAATTGAGTGTGTCGAAAGCCTTTTCAAAGTCAATAGCCACTAAGATTCCAGATAGCTCCTTCTCTTTGGTATATTCCATCACATCATCAATTGTTCTGATTGCATCAAAAACAGATCTTCCTTTAACAAACGCATTTTGATTTGAGTGTGTTATCTAGGTTAAAACTTTTCCAAACGTTTTGCTAGCGTTTTAGAGGCAATCTTCGCATCAACATTAATCAAAGATATGGGGCGCCAGTTTTTAATCATCCTTTTATCTTTCCCTTTTTTTTTCAACTAAGGTTATTATGGCTTGTTTCTGTGAATTTGAAAGCTCTCCAAACTCAAATTCATAGTTCAGACTGTCTACTAATAGCCTTCCGAACAGAGGCCAGAAGGCCAAATAGAATTGAGTTGTCAAACCATCATTTCCAGGGGTTTTATTTTTGGGGAAGGTTTCCAACACACTGAAGCATTCACTATAACCTAATTTCCCTTCACAAATCTTCCTCAAGTCATCTGTTAATGCAGGGAATCCCTAGAGACATCTAAGAACATGGGAGTGGCTGAATCTAATGGGCGACTGCTACCGTCATAAAGGTTAGCATAAAATGATTCCAGCTCGCCCATAATCTTTTTGGGGTCATTTGTTAGCTTACTATCCCTGGTGAATATTTTACGGACACTGCTCTTTTTCTTGTTTGATTTTTCTAAATTCAAAAAATATCTATTGTTTTTTTCTCCAAGCTCGTACCAAGTTGCGCGGGAGCGAATAATAGCTCCCTGAGTAAAGTAGTCGTACAACTGGTCGTATTCTGCTTGTAGGCATTCCAGCTGTTCTAAATTTTCTTTAGATGGGTTGTTGTCGCATTTGGTAGTGCAGTTTCTTAGACTTTCTTCAAGTTGGTTTACTTTTTCTCTTTTTTTGCGAGCCTTGGCTTTGCTATAAACAATTGTTCGCTGTCTTATTTTATATTTGATTAGGTCCCATAGAACTCGTTTATCATTTACTTCTTTAAAATCTTCTTACCAAATTTTATAGTCCAAACGAAGGAGGTCACAGTACTCTTGGTCATTTATTAAAGTAGAATTAAATTTCCAAAAGCTTGGTCCCCGCTCGTTTTCGTCAAGGCCGTTAACTGATAGTATAATGGCTGAGTGATCCGATCTAATTGCGGTTACTATTT
>JAHPZR010025432.1:0-16311 GCA_019787425.1 Platygyra sinensis
CTTGATCTATCACTGAAATTTTCTCAACTTACATTAATTAAACGAACTAGAATACTCGTATAGCAAACGCGTAATTAAAAGATCTATGCTGCGCCTCGTTGACTATCTGCTTTGTAGAAAACTCTGGCTCACTTCCCATTCTCGGCCATTCTCCAAGTAATCTGTCAGGGATTTTCTCAGTTCTTAACTATCCTTATCACCCCCAGAGTGGTTTTCTGTTTCACCCATGTCCGCGTTTGATTTTGAAGGCAGTTTTGCGCATCACTAATACGTGACTTTACCATTCCGTTCTCATTTCAGGTGATTGTGCAATGCTAGTCGTACACTGCTGTACACCAAACTTTTAACGATAGGAACACCGAGGACTTAATTCACGGAAAAACCGGTATGAGCAAGGCAACAACAGTGTTTAATAATCACAACTGACGCGTGTTAAAGTACTTCAAAGTTATTTTAAGAAATAGGCAGATTTTGATTCTTTTGGGACTGTAACAAACAACAAAATGAACATGTCTCACCCGAGAGATGGGGAGTGGCACTCGTGGCACTTTTGGAGCTACATTAATGGGATCATTAACCAAACAGCCCCGGCTTGAGTGCAACTTACAAATTCTCGAAACTAACAATGCAGGGCAGTGTAGGGGGATCACTTCTAAATCTCTCTTTTGAGCTTGAAAGTATTACCAAGATTGACTATGTTTTTAAACAGGGATGACAGATCTAGAAAAGCGGAGCGATATCTCATTGGATCTGTTAGGCGGTGAAGTTGAAATCAAGTAAGATTGGCCAATTATTTTTGTTACAAACAACAGAACTATTACAGATTTTCTGGACAAAACTCCTTTTCTCTTGTTTCTCGACTTCCATTTTTCCGGCCGAAAATAGCAAGAAGAACGGTTTTAAATTTTTGTTCATATTTTATTTCATCACATGTTTTTAGAACTGAGTGAAGCCCAGAAAAGGGGCCTGAGAGTTCAAATCAAAATCATGGTTTTCTTGTGGAGTTTGTTAAGTCTTCCCATTCTATGTTTAAAAAGATTTTTGATTTTTGTTTGTTTTGTTTGTTTGTTTGTCTACCTAGTATACTGTATTTCCGTTCTACTGTATCTGCTCCTGTTGTTGCGGTTGATTTCCTTCCCAGATGAGGTCTCGCCGAGTTTGGATAACACGCTGGGTAAATGACTTGTCTTATAATTTAGCTACTGAGTTTTTGTCAATCGAGAAGGCGTATTACCAATTTACATTTTGAAATTCCCCCTCTGATGTTCGGAGCATTGCCCTGTTGCTTTCCGACTCCACATTCTTCGTCACTGCTTTTCAAATTGTGGGGGAAAACGCCAGCACAGGACTGAACTGAGAAACCTCGACTCACTCATGCAAAACCTGGGAGTATCAAAAAGCTGGAATAATTCAAAAATGCGTCCAGCGACTGCTCCAGCTCTATTACTACTTTTATCTAGAACCCGTGTGGAATTTGATTGTTCTTAGTTCCGAGGGTATTGGTTTTTACTAATTGTTTGGGGAAATTTCCTTGGAGGAGGGAAAAGTCGATTTCTCGTAGGACATGGTGGGTAGATGAAAGGACGTGGTTGCAATAATATGTGCAGAAGCTCTACATGAACACGTGCAGAGGCTGATTTTGGATGCGCATCGCGGCTTAACTGAAAACTGCGTTGCACGAGTAGATCATAGTGAGTCAACTGGGAATCAAGGCCAACCAATGCGTAAAATTAAAAGGGTAAACGTGGGAATCCTGGTTTCATAGCGGCTTTCGCAATCCTATACGACTTCTCCTTCCCTACAAATACGCAGAAACATACGCCATTAACTTGGGTTTTCTTTGAAAAATGCTCACTACAGCAACACTTGCGTGCCTTAATAGGCGCGTTCCATTATCGATCTGACTATCCAAAAATCTTTCAGTGGGGCAACGGAACGCATGAAAATTACTTTCCAATTCATGTTTACATACCATTTACATCCTTCTCCGTAAGTTCCGAAATATTCGGGTTAGGGTTAGGTGTTAGGTTTTGGAACGCGCCCTAGATTATTTGTAACCGTCAGAAGAAATAGATGAATTGTTAACGTGAAACTAAATCAAATGATAATTGTGCTTAGGTTTTTCTTTCCTCTCGCCAGATTTAAAAACCTCTTCAGGCCATTTTGAGAAGTCCATTCTGAAGATTCGATCCGATTATGAAAGGGCTTATGAACTTATTACATTCATAGCTTAACTGCTGTAGCTAGCTCGAACACTACTGAGTACCAGTACATTAAAACAATAAGTAAAAAGGTTATGTTTCCTATATATAATGAAGAGTTATTATGATGTGGAGTTGTTTAACCAGACAAAACGGAGTACGGTTTCCTGTCTTTGGCTGGTAATAAAAGGCTCTTTTGTTATCCGAACATCTTTGTACATTCAGATTAAATAATAATAGTTGTGCCGCTGTCCATTTAAAAATTATTAGGGAAGTTTCATTTAATATGACGAAGGGGGGGGGGAATAGAAGATTCAAACTTTCGAGCTTGAAATTTTTAGCAGCCCTCCCCCGTGTCGCCATCAAGGCTAGCGGTTTTCAATTTTTTAAGGAGCCACCTCCCGACCCCTTCGTGGTAAAAATTCCAGATCGGCCCCGGTCTCCTAGCCCAACAAATTTTTCCTCAGGGCCCTGCCCCGCCTTCGGGTGTGTAAAAGTTTTCGGGAGGGGGGAGGGGGGAGCCCCCGCCGTAATATCGTCATCGGCCCGCCTTGTCATATTAAATTGAAACTTTCCCTTACAAAGGGAAAAAAAGATTTTCCCGTGTAAGTTCTTTAAAGTATAATTCGGTTGCAGGATAGGAATGAAGTATCAAAAATGCGTACGCGACCAAATAATTAAGCACAATTTTACCTCTAGTCTGGGGGCTTTATGAGTATAATCATTTTTGAGTAAAACATGTTAAGACATGGCGAGTTTTGGGTTTTCATGTTGTAGGCATGGTCAGTGCATGCGAGGGGAAAATAATAAAGTGAAAGATTTTAAGAACCGGATCTTGTTACCAAGATATCTCGCTGCGGAATCCCTGTGATAAAGGACTCTTGACCCCTGTGGGGATAGATGTAATTTAAAAAACAAATACAAAAGAGAACTGAGACAATAATATATTAAAAGTAAGTGTTGTTGCAGTGTGTTGTGACGCCCGTGGATGTCATTTGAACTTAGCAGTTTTTCAGAAAATGCGATGGCATAAAAGTCCTCCAAAAGCAATGTACATGCAGTGGCCAAAGACTACAAAAGCCGACAAGACATTTGTACAAATACAACATCCCATTTTATTGATGATATCGAGGGTTTGCCCACATAAACTAGATTTTTTTGGAAATCCTTGTAAAACCTGCTTCACTATCAAATTGTCCCAAATCTTTGGTAGTTTTTTACATTGGCGTAAGTGCCCTAGTTTAACATATGTCCTGCCACTTCGCTATCAGTGTATATTCGACCATCTTGGCGGTGTTCTTCGAAAGGTTCCGCGCGCCGTTTTTGAAACGGTTTTTCCTCGTTTTGGCATCCATGATCGACGGTCATATTGAATTATTTTTCTGACTATGCTCTTATAAAGTTATCGAGGATGATACTCTGTTTTCACGGGAATCCGCCATCTGCTTTGCTTCGTCTCCCGTCATCAAATGTCTTTCTTTGGGGTCTAAATTTACTCAGCGGGCTGGGCTTCCTGAGGCTTTTCACGGCAAATCTGGCGGTATTCTCCTTTATATAACGGGCAACTGCTCGGTATTGTGAGGGGGGCTCCGGCTCAGGGATTTGGGGCTCAGGAAATGGCGCCCACAAAGTCATGCCACTGGGCTCCGCCTCCCTATCCCCGGCTTTCTCTCCGGTCGATTACAGGGCCGGTGGGATTATGGTAGGGGGTGGTGGCCAAGTGGTTCCTATATCTTTCCAGAGGGCTCTGGTGAAAATTCACTAATTTATCTTTGGTAGACGAGGAAAAAAACGGGGGCGGACAAAACGCTCTGACCGATCAGTGAAATAGGAAATGTTGGCCATCGTTGTGCCGATTGATATATATTATGGAATTGCCACTAAACTCCGGTGCGCTAGCTCAGGCGTATTCCTCATGAATCTTGCTGCTCCGTGTTCGTCCGGATAGTCGGCTTTGGTAAGGGGAATTTTGTTCGGGAGATTCTATTATATGGAGGAATATGGATGGCACGCCCGCCATCTGTGGATGATGGACGATGCTGCATCGAGTGATGATGATTGACGAAAACGATCTATAAAGGCAATGACCGTTTTGGGTCTTCAAGGTGGCCGTGGATTGAGAGGCATGAGTATGGCCTTCATTACCAATTCAGGCCCAGTCGTGTAACCCGAAGTCTCTTTGTAGCCCAGGTCAAAACCGCCAGCTTGGGGTGGCCGATGCTTTCTTGCGAGCGCTATACTCCTTAGAAACTTGTCGAATCTTGCGGATATTCAATCCACAGCAGTGTCTTTCGGAAAAAAAAAAATTCCCTGCTCGTAGGAGGGCAACTCGCCCTCTAGACACCTCCATATGGGGGGCGAACAGCTGGACCGGCAGGACGCATGATGACACCTCAATTCAAAATCCTTGGACACAGCAGAGCTCTGTTGAGTTTAGCTTCTCAAATCTGTTTTTATTGTAGAATTACTCTCTCCAGTTTTTTCGTCTCTAGGTTTCCAAACAGACTGGTCGAGTAAGTTCATCAAGCAGAAATGCTCCCAAACATGCTGTGTCCTCAGCCTGGAATCTCTTCCTCCTCAGTTCTTCAGTCGTCTAAAGTCACGGTCTATATAACCGCCCGTCATGGACAGTTCTTGCATATCCCGAGTCGTAGAGTTTCTCTGAAGTTCATCAAAACGCTCCCTCCTCGCTGCGCTGTCCTGGCCGAAGACGGCCTCGCGGTCGTGCGTTGTGGGGACTATATTGTCAACTTTTTTTATACGGTGAACGGATGCCCCTAGAAGCTTGCAAATTAAACGTGCCTGGGGTCATGTCCGTGGAACCTCTTTCCGGTCCCTGTGGATGTACCGCCCACTGGGGGCTGTATGATGGCTCAGGAGTATAACTACAGCGTTTTGTTCTGTCGCAAAATGTGTCGTAGTTGAGGGTGCGCCTCGGAAGTGCATCATAGGGACCGCCGCGTTGTACCCTCAGAAGAATCCGTTTTGCAGGGCGAGGTGGGATGGGATGGGCTGTGACGTCTGATCTCGTTTGTTGTCGCAAACAAGCAACCCGCACTATCATAGTCTGGTATCACAAACTTTTTTTGGACGCTGAGTATACCCCTTTCACCGTATAACATCTTCAGCTTGTCCTGATCCATGAAGAACATCTTGCAATAAACCAGATTACCAGTTCCTCAGTAAACTCTCGTCTCCTCCATGTTCCTGTGATCAGTTTTGAATAGTTAACCATCGCCTCGATGGAATCTTTGGGCTGAAGTTGAGGCCACTCCTACGTTCAGCACGGCCCTCATTTGACCGGTGCGGGATTTTTTCACAACCCTCACTTTTCCTCACCATTCCGGTATCTGGGGAGTACGACCTGTGTGGGGGGGGGGGGGGGGGGGGGGGGTCGGGTCGTTCCAACATTGATCCACATGAAAACCTATGACTCAGTCTATTTTTGTTTGTTGCTCTGATTTTTTACAGACCCCTTCCGTTGATATCCGGATGAAGGGATGTGGATAATGAGCTGATGTTTGGAAGAATCTTCTCCCTTCCCAGTCGTGTCTGGGGCTCCGTTCTACACCGTAAACGCCCTTACGTACCTTGATTACAAGAGAGAAGAATTAAATCAGCCAAATCAACACTAAGGGGCATACTAAGCAGTGCATTGTTAAACACCGCTGTGTCTTTAATTATTTCTATAAGACAGGGATAAAAATTACAGGCTTGAACTTAGAACTGCGGTAGGCAGGCGTTTTTTCCCAAAAAGAGCACGCCACGTAGCCTAGTTGGACCCGACTTACGTCGCGAGCTCGCGTTTTATTATCGTCTTCGTCCCGGAGGAAGGAAATGAAGAAAAGCTGTTTACGCAGGCTACAGGTTAACCATGCCGACCTACTCAGGCAAAACCCATCTTCGATTTCCGCTACACATTCATCAGTTAGACACGCTGGGCTACGTGAAACAACGGCGTGCTTAGAAAATTGAAACCTTGAAACAGTGAAGCTTTGAAACCGTCTAGCTTAATCACTAGATGTGGTCCGGTTGTCGCTAAAGTTAATTTTATTTCCAGCAGGAATGTTCAAAAAGCGTTAAGCGAAGGTGACCAAAGAGAATAGAAAAAGATCACAGTTTATTTTTTTCCTAAAGAGACAACTTTTGTCCCCGACCGGGTAACAGGTAGACACATAATTTTCAAAGGGCGTTTCTTTCTGGGTCAATTTGGTTAATTAGACAGACCTGTTTCATGGATCAGAATGATAGGTTTTAGTTTCAAACTGCCACACATCCTTTGATTTTCGTTTGGTCGTTCTCCGCATATCTGCCCGATTTAATGTCCTGGAAATATATCATCATTTCGTCCTTTTATTAGCGAAATGGGCCAATGGATTCACTCAGATCAAGAAAAACATCTTCTGTGCTGGACAAAAACTGAACAACATTCCACAGGTCGATTGAAGTTGTACATAGGCCTCGAGTTATAGCGCTAACTCATGCAAAATAAGGGTCCTGTAGCCAAGAATCTTGATCACAATAATATAAGGGGCCACTTTTTGCTTATTATTTAATCTTTTCACTTGTTATATCGTATTTCCCATATATTTTAAATTTATAACGTTTAACTAGAGTCATTCCCTGTAACACCCTGAAGAAGGCAGGCCGTGTCATCCGAAATTTTGGAAAATATATTCCCATACTGTTCAATTAGCCTTTCTTTCATTTTAAAATTTTCATGGCCCTTTAGTGACCGCTGTATAACGAAGATAAAATATGTGAAGTTTTAAAGGACAACCACACTGGAACAATTTTACGGGAATTTTATACTAGAATAATTTTATAGTGACAAGACGATTCACTCTCGCTGCGTTTCTCAACCCACCCCTCTCCCCAGGAGGTTTGGTAGGTGCTGGCTTAACCTGCGATGTCCATCAACAACATCCTATCAAGGAGAGGATGGGGGTAAGGGTCTGCCTTATTTTTTTACCAAACTCGTGGTTTAATCTTTAAGAGTTGTGAGTCAGTTACCCTTTTCGATTCGTCGGACCGACAGACCTTACGCGTCGAAAACTATTTTAGGGGATAATAGCCCTGTACTTCGCCGGAGTGAGCTGTCTTGTATAGAACTGACTCATTTGACAAGAATCTCCAGGGTCAGTGAGCGTGATGTCTTAGCCATTTATTATTTATACTTAACTAGAATGTCCCTACGTACTCAGCTGTTATATCCTGCGGAATATATTTTTTTAGTTGTGCGACTGTTCAAGGTCGATGTTTTCTTCCTTAAACGAAATACCCTTCGCTACGGAATCGATGTTCGCCTGTCTTTGAATGCGGCTTGTTCTAAAGCTTTGGGAAAAAAAACTTCGCAAGATATTTTGTACCATGAAAACGTTCCCTGAGATTTTCCTGGCAAAACACAGGCGTGCGAGGCGACAGCTTCAAACAATACAGACATCGATGTTGTTAATTGTTGTTATTTTAAACGAAGGTAAGATATTTGTTTGTTGCAATTCTAATATTAACAAAAGTGCCTATTTATTGTATCAGATCTTGGCAAGACCCTTATTTTGATGAGTTACGCTTAACTCAGCCTTGTACACTTCAATCGACTGAATTTGTTCAGTTTTCGCCAGAAATGTTTTTCTGAGTGAATCATGCCATTTCTAATAAAAGGACGAAATGATGATATATTTTCAGACATTAAATCGGGCAGATATGCGGAGACCCAAACGAAAATCAAAATGCATTTGAAACTAACCATATGATCCATGAAACAGGTGTCTAATTAACAAATTGACCAAAAGAACGCCCTTGAAAATATGTGTTACCTGTTACCGGAAAAGTTGTCTTTAGGAAAAATAAACTGTGATCTTTTCTATTTCTTTGGTCACCTTCGCTTAACGTTTTGAACTCCTGGAAATAAATTTACTTTACGACAACCGGCACATCTAGTTATTAACTAGACTGTTCAAAGCTTAACTGTTTAAAGTTTTCAATTTTCAACCGCCGTTTTTTCACTAGCCCAGCTGTCTAACTGATGAATGTGTAGCGGAATAGAGAGGTTTTGCCGAGTAGTCTGCTGGTTAACCTGTAGCCTGCGTAACAGCTTTTCTTCTTTCCTTCTCCGGGACGAAGAGATAAAAAAGCGAGCGCGTAAGCGGGTCAACTAGGCTACGTGCGTGCTCTTTTGGAAACGCCTGCTACGCAGTCTAGTTAGCCTGTAATTTTATCTTCTTTATAGGAAATATTAAAGACCAGAGGTGTTTAAAAATGCACGCTGTTGCCCTTAGTGTTTTGCTATTTAATTCTTCTCTTGTATCAAGGTACTAAGGAGTTTACGGTAGACGGAGCCCCAACAGAGGGAAGGAGAAGATTCTTCCAAACATCAGCCAATCCAATCCCTCATCCGTATTCAACGAGTCTGAAAAAATCAGCAACAACAAATAGACTGAGTCATAGGTTCATGTGGATCAATGTTGGACGACCGACACACAGGGCGACTCCCCAGATACCTGAAGAGGAAGTAGGGGTGAAAAAATCCCGCACGGCAAAGAGGCCTGTTGAACGTAGGAGTGGCCTCATTTCAGCCCAAGATTCCATCGAGGCGATGTTAAATTTCAAAACTTATCCAAACATGGAGGAGACGAGAGTTACTGAGGAAGGTAATCTGGTTTCAAGAGTTCTTCATGATCAGGACAAGCTGAAGATGTTATACGGGAAAGGTATATCAGCGTCAAAAAAGTTTGTGATACCAGACTATGATAGTGCGGTGCTGTTTCGACGAGATCAGACGTCACGCCATCCCATACCTCGCCCTCAAACGGATTCTTCTGAGGGTAAACGCGGTCTTGTGCTTCCAGGCGACACTACGAACATTTTGCGAAGAAAAAACGCTGTTATACTCTGAGCCATCATACAGACCCAGTGGGGGTACATCCACAGGGAAAGAGGTCCACACTGACCCCAGGCAGTTAATTTCAATCTTAGGGGATCCGTTACCGTATAAAAAAAGTGATATTTCCCACCGCGAGGCCTCTTCGACCAGGAAGGAGCGGGAGGAGCGTTTTATGAACTCAGAAAACTCTGACCGGGATATGCAAGACGTTGACGCGTTTTATAACCGTGATTTAGACGACGAACTGAGGAGAAGAGATCCAGGCGAACACAGCATGTTGGAGCATCTGCTTGATGATTACTCGCCGTCGTTTGGAACCAGAGACGAAAAAATGGAGAGGGAATCTACAATAAAACAGATTGAGAAGCTAACTCAACAGAGCTCTGCTGTGTCCAAGGATTTTGACTTCACAGGTCTGCCGTCAGAGTTCGCCAATATGGAGGTGTCTGAGGGCGAGTTGCCCTCCTACGAGCAGATCGAAGACACTGCGGGATTGAATATCCGCAGATCGAAAGTTTCTAAGAATGCGCGCAAGAAGCATGGACACAAGCTGGCGGTTTTGACTTCAAAGAGACTTCGGGTTTAAGACTGGGCCTGATTGTAATGAAGCCTACTCATCCTCTCAATCCACGGCACTGAAGACCAAACGTTCATTGCCTTATAATCGTCGTCATCATCAATCGTCAATCGTCATCATCACAGATGGCGGTCACCATATCTCCATATAAGATCTCCCGAAAATTCCCCTTACCGCGACTATCCGGACGAACAGGAGCAGCAAGATTATGAGAATATGCCTGAGCTATCGAGTGTTATGCAATTCCATAGATTACCAACGGCACAACGATGGCCAACATTTCCTATTTCACTGATGGCAGAGCGTTTTGTCCGTTTTCCTCGTCTACCAAAGATAAGTGAATTTTCACCAGAGCCTCTGGAAAGATTAGAACACTTGCCACCACCCCCACCAATCCCACCGGCTGTAATCGACCGAGAGAAAGCCGGGGATAGGGAGGCGGAGCCCGTGGATGAGTGGGCCCATTTCCTGAGCCAATCCCTGAGCCGGAGCCCCCTCCAATACCAGAGTTGCCCTTTATAAAGGAGATACCGCCAATTGCCGAGCCTCAGGAGCCAGCCCCTGAGAACTTAGACCCAAAGAAGACATTTGATACGGGAGAAAGCAATGGCGGAGTGAAAAAGAGTTCATCTCGATAATTTATAAGAGCAAGCAAAAAATAATTCAAATGACCGTCGACATGATGCAAGAGAAAACGTTTCAAAACACGCCGGAACCTTTCAAGAACAGCCAAGATGGCGAATAAACTGATAGCGAGTGTGACCTAGTTAAACTAGCACTTACGCAATGTAAAAACTACAAGATTTGGACAATTTGTATGAAAGCAGTTTACAGGATTTCAAAAAATCTAGTTTATGTGGCAAACCTGATATCATCAATAAATGGATGTTTTATTTGTACAATGTTTTCGGCTTTTTGTAGTCTTGCCACTGTACATTGCTTTGGAGGACTTTTATGCCATCGCATTTTCTGAAACTCTAGTTCAAATGAATCACGGGCGTCCAACACACTGCAAAACACTTCTTTTAATATATTTTGTCTCAGTTCTCTTTTGTTTTGTTTTTAAATTACACTCTCCCCACAGGGGTCAGTCTTTATCACAGGGATTCCCAGAGATATCTTGGTAACAAGATCCGGTTAAAATCTTTCTTTATTATTTTCCCTCGCAGCACTACATGTACAACAGAAAACCAAAACTGTGTCTTAACATTTACTCAAAAAGATTATACTCAAAAGCCCCCAGACTGGGTTAAAATTGTGCTTAATTATTTGTCGCGTACGTTTTTGATCACTTCATCCTATCTGCACCGAATTATCTTTAAAGAACTTACACGGAAAATCCTTTTTTTCCCTTTGTAAGGGAAAGTTCAATTAATATGACAAGGGGGGGGGATGACGATATTACGGGGGGGCTCCGAAAATTTTTACACACCCGAAGGGGGGGGGCCTGAGAAAAATTGTTGGGCTAGGAGAGGGGATCTGAAATTTTTACCACCAAAGGGGGGGAGGGGCTCCTAAAAAATTGAAACCGCTAGCGAGGGGAGGGGGAGGGCTGCTAAAATTTCAAGCTTAAAGTTTCAAATCTTTATTTCCCCCCCCCCCCCCCTTGTCATATTTAATAATTAAAAATGAACTTTCCCTAATAATTTTAAATGGACAGCGGCACAACTATTATTATTTTACTCTGAATGTACAAAGGTGTTCGGATAACAAAAGAGCCTTTATTACCAGCAAAAGAAGGAAACTGTACTCCGTTGTGGTAACACAATCTATAATAACTTCATTTCATATATAGGAACATTAACCTTTTTTACTTATTGTTTTAATGTACTGGTCACTCAGTAGTGTGAGCTACAGCAGTTAAGCTTAAATGTAATAGTCATTAGCCCTTCATAATCGGATCGAATCTTCAGACTGGACTTCTCAATGGCTCAAGAGGTTTTTATCTGGCGAGAGAAAGAAAAACCAAGCACAATTAATCATTGATTTAGTTTCACGTTAACCAATTCATTATTCTCTGACGCTACAAATAATCTCTGGGCGCGTTCCTAACCTAACCCTAACCCAACCCGAATATTTCGGAACTTACGAGAAGGATGTAAATGGTATGAAACATTATTGGAAAGTTTTCATGCTGTTCCGTTGCCCCACTGAAGATTTTTGGATAGTCAGATCGAAATGGAACGCGCCTTAAGGCAAGCAAGTGTTTCTGTATTGAGCATTATTTCAAAGAAACACAGTTAATGGCGTATGTTTCTGCTGTATTTGTAGGAAGGAGAAGCCGTATAGGATTGGGAAGCGTATGAAACCAGGCTTCAAAGGTTTACCCTTTTAATTTTACGCCATTGGTTGGCTTGCTTCCCAGTTGATCACTATGATTCCTAATGCCACGGCAGTTTCAGTAAGCCGCGATGCGCATGCAAAATCAGCCTCGCACGTGTTAAGGTAGAGTTGCACATATTATGCAAAGTCCTTCATCTACCATGTCTACGAGAAATCGCCCTTTCCCTCCTCCAAGGAAATTTCAAACAATTAGTAAAACTAATACCCGGAACTAATAACAATCAATTCCACACGAGTTCTAGAGTTAGTAATAGAGCTGGAGCAGTCGCTGACGCATTTTTGAATTATTCCAGTTTTGATACTCCCAGGTTTTGCATGAGTGGTCGAGGTTCTCAAGTTCCAGTCCTTTGCTGGCGTTTTCCCCACAATTTGAAACCCAGTGACGAAGAATGTGGCGTCGGGAAAGAAACAATGCAATGCTCCGAACCAAAGAGGGGGAAATTTCAAAATGTAAATTGTTAATACGCCTTCTCGTTGACAAAAACTCAGAGCTAAATTATACAGACAAGTGATTTACCAGATTGTGTATCCAAACCTCGGCGAGACTCATCTGGGAAGGAAATCAACCGCCAACAAAGTCAGATACAGTAGAACGGAAATAAGTATACTAGGTAGACAAACAAACAAACAAAACAAAACAAAAATCAAAATCTTTTAACTAGAACTGGAAGACTTACAATTCCACAGGAAAATCCATGATTTTGCTTGGAATCTTCAGGCCCCTTTTCTGGGCTTCACTCACTTCTAAAAACATGAATGAAATAAAATATGAACAAAAATTTAAAAACCTTTCTTTCTTGCTATTTTCCGGCCGGAAAAATTGGAAGTCGAGAAACAAGAAGAAAAGTGAGTTTTGTCCAGAAAATCTGTAATAGCTCTGTTTGTTTGTAAAAAATAATTGGCAATCTTACTTGATTTCAAACTTCACCGCTAACAGATCCATGAGATATCGCTTCCGCTTTTCTAGATCTGTCATCCCTGTGTTAAAAACATAGTCAGTTTGGTAATACTTTCAAGCTCAAAAGAGAGATTCCATTAATTGATCCCCCTACCACTGCCCTGCATGTTAGTTTTGAGAATTTGTAAGTGCATCAAGCCGGGCTGTTGGTTTACTGATTCCCATTCATGTAGCTCAAAAGTGCCACGATTGGCCACTCCCCATCTCTCGGTGAGACATGTTATTTTGTTGTTTGTTACAGTCCCAAAAGAATCAAAATGTGCCTATTTTTAAATAACTTAAAGTATTTAACACGCGTCAGTTGTGATAAAACTGTTGTTGCCTTGCTCATACCGGTTTTTTCCGTGAATTAAGTCCTCGGTGTCCTTATCGTTAAAAGTTTGGTGTACGTCAGTGTACGACCTAGCATTGACATCTGTAAAGAGAACGAATGATAAAGTCACGTATAGTGATGCGCAAAACTCCTTCAAAATCAAACGCAACCATGGGTTGAAAGAAAACCACTCTGGGGGTGATAAGGGATAGTTAGAACTGATGAAAATCCTGACAGATACTTGGAGAATGGGAGAATGGGACATTGAGCCCGAGTTTTCTACAAGCAGATAGTCAACGAGGCGCAGCATAGATCTTTTAATAAAGCGTTGCTTACGAGTCATTCTAGTTCGTTTAATTAATGTAAGTTGAGAAAATTCAGTGATAGATCAAGGGTATATATATCTCATTTCAAGATCACGTTCTCTGATTCTGTCAACTGTTTTAGGCTTGACAATGAATCTATACTGAATGTAGCCTCCTACGCAGACATTCTTTGGACTCGTCACGCAATCTTCCTCCCCCACGTGGGGGAGGAAGATTGCGTGACGAGCCCAAAGAATGTCTGCGTAGGAGGCTATACTGAATGAGGAATACATGGAATCTTCTGCACCAATCATGAAACACGTTACCTGGCTGATCTGGTGGAGGCAGCCTGGCTGGGACTTTGACGGGCTCGTTATCTGTTTTGAAGGAAAACTCTAATTTATTATGTTGGCTCGACAACCTGACTTCCTTTACTGTTGTATAAAAACAAAAAAAAGCTTTCAAAGTGACATTTATTGACTGTTCACCTGGAAGCCATGTTCCTCTGGAAAGCGCCATGCGTTCCGCTATAGTCATTTCTGAGGATGGAGGACAAGGAAAGATAAGTGAGGTCTAGCTAAAATATTCTGACCGTGAAATAAGTTAAGTCCATTCATTCAAGGTATCAATGTCCGTTATTACCTTAAAACTCAGATTAAGGTCTTACCAGATGCCACTCCTCTCAACGCTTCGATTGGGTCGCTATTGGGTAAAAATCCTCCTCGGTTCCAGGTCGAAGAATCACCTGATAAAAAAATGAAATATATATATAAGCGAAAGAGTTAGGCAATCATAACACAACATGAGAATGAATGTTAGTCTCTTTTCATTTATTCGTTCAGCATTGATAGCGTTAATTTTCTCGAGGTACGCGAACGCGAAGCGCGAGCCGCGAGGGCGAGCGACGTGTACCCGAAGAAGAGATGTGCGCGCTCCTCATGTGGCGCTAGTCTCGTACGTCGCGCAACGTACTCGTTGCTCTGTACTCTATGCCACCCTTTTTGTGATTGCTTTTCGATTCATCGATTTTCACTTACTGGTCAAGCCTGGACGCTGGGTATAATCTGCGGTCGCTCTCACTGAGAAAATCAGAAACGACTTTTTACTTACGTGGAGGATCATCATAAGCTTTGCGATAAGTTCCTTCTGCAAACAAGAAAACCAAACATGATTGAATGGAGATTGTAGTAAGACAGCCTTAGTAAATTTTACTCGAGTTGAGAATGAAAGAAGAGAATGGGGTGTGTAACAATATTTTCTTTTGTGCCAAATCAACAGCCCAGAAAGAAGACATATTAAAAATTAATCTTGTAATACGATAGAAGAACTTTTCCTACCGTATGTTCTCCTAATAGGAGCTTCAGGGTAATCTGTTAAAAAAAGACACAAGCCATCAATACTGTCACACATCGTCACTCGCCAGCAGGCGCATCTTTGAGTCACGCACACGAGCAAAGCGGCCCGGCGGGAGGAGTCGGGTCAGGAAGAGTCAAGAAAGCTCGCCGCGCATGCTCTGCACACGTGCGTCTATTCCGCGCATGCCAAGTCCAAACATATTTTCTAAGTGATCACGCGGTCTTAAGGGGAGGATTGTGCTGAGTGCGTTGGCGCTTTACTTACATGGTCTGGGTTTAAGTGGGAGGCCATACTTGTAGTCTCCACCTGCAATATAAAAAGAAGACAAATTTGTCATTGAAAAACCAGGAACGTGCTGAATAATTTCAATCTGAGATCGTAGTACAAATCAGCCTCATACATAACCAGTTTAAGCCATACTGCCTGTTGCTTACCGTATGTCCTTCTGGCGGGAGCCTCTGGGAAATAATCTATCAAAAAAACTTTATTAGAAAATTCAACAAAAATACGTCTGCATTCAATGCAGTAGAAGTGTAAAAGGAACATTCATAGCGCCAACCGTAATAGTGTAAGAAACCAATCACTGAAAGCAAAACAAAAGAAGGAAAGTACACAAGCGCTGGGAAACAGGCAGCCGGCACAAAATCATTCAACAGATGGGTAAGGGCGGGAAAACACGGTAAACGCGGGAATAGACGGTAAGCGTTGGAAAACATGGTCATTATTAAAGGAATTTCGAACCACGATATAAAACTGAGAAAAACGAAACCGGCCTTTTGCAACAGTTAGTCACGTGACCGATAATTTCTAAATTTTAAGCTACAGCAAAATGAATTTCAGAGCTGGAAAGAGCATGTTTTAAATAACCAAGACACCAGTTTTCAGACCAATGCCGTATAAGGTTGAGATTTAATGACGATTTGAATATTGCAAAAATTAGAAGGTTTTGTATGGAAGCGAGGAAGCTTTGCCCTCCAGAAACCTTTTCTGTTATTAATCACTACCAAAAGAAGCTGCCGGCATATAACCATTGGAGATAGAAAGAGGGGTAAAATATTAGGAAAAATGGAAATTTCTAGGCCCTTACACCGAAAGGCAAAGATTTTATGGCAGCTTGAAAACTTGCAAAATTACAAGGATTTGTATGGAAAACCACTGGAGCGTGACTGGTGGGCAAAGCGACTTCTTTTCATACAAATCCTTCTAATTTTTAACGTCCATAAAAATTCCCCCTTAGAAGATATAAACCTGAAAATTTGCATGTAAGCTTATTTGGAACTGTTCTTTCCATTTCTGATAACATTATGCATTACCAATGATTAATCAGTGTGTTCTTGAAAAGCACGTCACGTGACCAACTGTTGCAAAAGGCCTA
>JAHPZR010025434.1:0-27014 GCA_019787425.1 Platygyra sinensis
TTGTATCAGATCTTGGCAAGACCCTTATTTTGATGAGTTACGCTTAACTCAGCCTTGTACACTTCAATCGACTGAATTTGTTCAGTTTTCGCCAGAAATGTTTTTCTGAGTGAATCATGCCATTTCTAATAAAAGGACGAAATGATGATATATTTTCAGACATTAAATCGGGCAGATATGCGGAGACCCAAACGAAAATCAAAATGCATTTGAAACTAACCATATGATCCATGAAACAGGTGTCTAATTAACAAATTGACCAAAAGAACGCCCTTGAAAATATGTTTACCTGTTACCGGAAAAGTTGTCTTTAGGAAAAATAAACTGTGATCTTTTCTATTTCTTTGGTCACCTTCGCTTAACGTTTTGAACTCCTGGAAATAAATTTACTTTACGACAACCGGCACATCTAGTTATTAACTAGACTGTTCAAAGCTTAACTGTTTAAAGTTTTCAATTTTCAACCGCCGTTTTTTCACTAGCCCAGCTGTCTAACTGATGAATGTGTAGCGGAATAGAGAGGTTTTGCCGAGTAGTCTGCTGGTTAACCTGTAGCCTGCGTAACAGCTTTTCTTCTTTCCTTCTCCGGGACGAAGAGATAAAAAAGCGAGCGCAAGCGGGTCAACTAGGCTACGTGCGTGCTCTTTTGGAAACGCCTGCTACGCAGTCTAGTTAGCCTGTAATTTTATCTTCTTTATAGGAAATATTAAAGACCAGAGGTGTTTAAAAATGCACGCTGTTGCCCTTAGTGTTTTGCTATTTAATTCTTCTCTTGTATCAAGGTACTAAGGAGTTTACGGTAGACGGAGCCCCAACAGAGGGAAGGAGAAGATTCTTCCAAACATCAGCCAATCCAATCCCTCATCCGTATTCAACGAGTCTGAAAAAATCAGCAACAACAAATAGACTGAGTCATAGGTTCATGTGGATCAATGTTGGACGACCGACACACAGGGCGACTCCCCAGATACCTGAAGAGGAAGTAGGGGTGAAAAAATCCCGCACGGCAAAGAGGCCTGTTGAACGTAGGAGTGGCCTCATTTCAGCCCAAGATTCCATCGAGGCGATGTTAAATTTCAAAACTTATCCAAACATGGAGGAGACGAGAGTTACTGAGGAAGGTAATCTGGTTTCAAGAGTTCTTCATGATCAGGACAAGCTGAAGATGTTATACGGGAAAGGTATATCAGCGTCAAAAAAGTTTGTGATACCAGACTATGATAGTGCGGTGCTGTTTCGACGAGATCAGACGTCACGCCATCCCATACCTCGCCCTCAAACGGATTCTTCTGAGGGTAAACGCGGTCTTGTGCTTCCAGGCGACACTACGAACATTTTGCGAAGAAAAAACGCTGTTATACTCTGAGCCATCATACAGACCCAGTGGGGGTACATCCACAGGGAAAGAGGTCCACACTGACCCCAAGGCAGTTAATTTCAATCTTAGGGGATCCGTTACCGTATAAAAAAAGTGATATTTCCACCGCGAGGCCTCTTCGACCAGGAAAGAGCGGGAGGAGCGTTTTATGAACTCAGAAAACTCTGACCGGGATATGCAAGACGTTGACGCGTTTTATAACCGTGATTTAGACGACGAACTGAGGAGAAGAGATCCAGGCGAACACAGCATGTTGGAGCATCTGCTTGATGATTACTCGCCGTCGTTTGGAACCAGAGACGAAAAAATGGAGAGGGAATCTACAATAAAACAGATTGAGAAGCTAACTCAACAGAGCTCTGCTGTGTCCAAGGATTTTGACTTCACAGGTCTGCCGTCAGAGTTCGCCAATATGGAGGTGTCTGAGGGCGAGTTGCCCTCCTACGAGCAGATCGAAGACACTGCGGGATTGAATATCCGCAGATCGAAAGTTTCTAAGAATGCGCGCAAGAAGCATGGACACAAGCTGGCGGTTTTGACTTCAAAGAGACTTCGGGTTTAAGACTGGGCCTGATTGTAATGAAGCCTACTCATCCTCTCAATCCACGGCACTGAAGACCAAACGTTCATTGCCTTATAATCGTCGTCATCATCATCATCGTCATCGTCATCATCACAGATGGCCGGTCACCATATCTCCATATAAGATCTCCCGAAAATTCCCCTTACCGCGACTATCCGGACGAACAGGAGCAGCAAGATTATGAGAATATGCCTGAGCTATCGAGTGTTATGCAATTCCATAGATTACCAACGGCACAACGATGGCCAACATTTCCTATTTCACTGATGGCAGAGCGTTTTGTCCGTTTTCCTCGTCTACCAAAGATAAGTGAATTTTCACCAGAGCCTCTGGAAAGATTAGAACACTTGCCACCACCCCCACCAATCCCACCGGCTGTAATCGACCGAGAGAAAGCCGGGGATAGGGAGGCGGAGCCCGTGGATGAGTGGGCCCCATTTCCTGAGCCAATCCCTGAGCCGGAGCCCCCTCCAATACCAGAGTTGCCCTTTATAAAGGAGATACCGCCAATTGCCGAGCCTCAGGAGCCAGCCCCTGAGAACTTAGACCCAAAGAAGACATTTGATACGGGAGAAAGCAATGGCGGAGTGAAAAAGAGTTCATCTCGATAATTTATAAGAGCAAGCAAAAAATAATTCAAATGACCGTCGACATGATGCAAGAGAAAACGTTTCAAAACACGCCGGAACCTTTCAAGAACAGCCAAGATGGCGAATAAACTGATAGCGAGTGTGACCTAGTTAAACTAGCACTTACGCAATGTAAAAACTACAAGATTTGGACAATTGTATGAAAGCAGTTTACAGGATTTCAAAAAATCTAGTTTATGTGGCAAACCTGATATCATCAATAAATGGATGTTTTATTTGTACAATGTTTTCGGCTTTTTGTAGTCTTGCCACTGTACATTGCTTTGGAGGACTTTTATGCCATCGCATTTTCTGAAACTCTAGTTCAAATGAATCACGGGCGTCCAACACACTGCAAAACACTTCTTTTAATATATTTTGTCTCAGTTCTCTTTTGTTTTGTTTTTAAATTACACTCTCCCCACAGGGGTCAGTCTTTATCACAGGGATTCCCAGAGATATCTTGGTAACAAGATCCGGTTAAAATCTTTCTTTATTATTTTCCCTCGCAGCACTACATGTACAACAGAAAACCAAAACTGTGTCTTAACATTTACTCAAAAAGATTATACTCAAAAGCCCCCAGACTGGGTTAAAATTGTGCTTAATTATTTGTCGCGTACGTTTTTGATCACTTCATCCTATCTGCACCGAATTATCTTTAAAGAACTTACACGGAAAATCCTTTTTTTCCCTTTGTAAGGGAAAGTTCAATTAATATGACAAGGGGGGGGGATGACGATATTACGGGGGGGCTCCGAAAATTTTTACACACCCGAAGAGGGGGGGGCCTGAGAAAAATTGTTGGGCTAGGAGAGGGGATCTGAAATTTTTACCACCAAAGGGGGGGAGGGGCTCCTAAAAAATTGAAACCGCTAGCGAGGGGAGGGGGAGGGCTGCTAAAATTTCAAGCTTAAAGTTTCAAATCTTTATTTCCCCCCCCCCCCCCCCCTTGTCATATTTTAATTTAAAAATGAACTTTCCCTAATAATTTTAAATGGACAGCGGCACAACTATTATTATTTTACTCTGAATGTACAAAGGTGTTCGGATAACAAAAGAGCCTTTATTACCAGCAAAGAAGGAAACTGTACTCCGTTGTGGTAACACAATCTATAATAACTTCATTTCATATATAGGAACATTAACCTTTTTTACTTATTGTTTTAATGTACTGGTCACTCAGTAGTGTGAGCTACAGCAGTTAAGCTTTAAATGTAATAGTCATTAGCCCTTCATAATCGGATCGAATCTTCAGACTGGACTTCTCAATGGCTCAAGAGGTTTTTATCTGGCGAGAGAAAGAAAAACCAAGCACAATTAATCATTTGATTTAGTTTCACGTTAACCAATTCATTATTCTCTGACGCTACAAATAATCTCTGGGCGCGTTCCTAACCTAACCCTAACCCTAACCCGAATATTTCGGAACTTACGAGAAGGATGTAAATGGTATGAAACATTATTGGAAAGTTTTCATGCTGTTCCGTTGCCCCACTGAAGATTTTTGGATAGTCAGATCGAAATGGAACGCGCCTTAAGGCAAGCAAGTGTTTCTGTATTGAGCATTATTTCAAAGAAACACAGTTAATGGCGTATGTTTCTGCTGTATTTGTAGGAAGGAGAAGCCGTATAGGATTGGGAAGCCGTATGAAACCAGGCTTCAAAGGTTTACCCTTTTAATTTTACGCCATTGGTTGGCTTGCTTCCCAGTTGATCACTATGATTCCTAATGCCACGGCAGTTTCAGTTAAGCCGCGATGCGCATGCAAAATCAGCCTCGCACGTGTTAAGGTAGAGTTGCACATATTATGCAAAGTCCTTCATCTACCATGTCTACGAGAAATCGCCTTTTCCCTCCTCCAAGGAAATTTCAAACAATTAGTAAAACTAATACCCGGAACTAATAACAATCAATTCCACACGAGTTCTAGAGTTAGTAATAGAGCTGGAGCAGTCGCTGACGCATTTTTGAATTATTCCAGTTTTTGATACTCCCAGGTTTTGCATGAGTGGTCGAGGTTCTCAAGTTCCAGTCCCTTTGCTGGCGTTTTCCCCACAATTTGAAACCCAGTGACGAAGAATGTGGCGTCGGAAAGAAACAATGCAATGCTCCGAACCAAAGAGGGGGAAATTTCAAAATGTAAATTGTTAATACGCCTTCTCGTTGACAAAAACTCAGAGCTAAATTATACAGACAAGTGATTTACCAGATTGTGTATCCAAACCTCGGCGAGACTCATCTGGGAAGGAAATCAACCGCAACAAAGTCAGATACAGTAGAACGGAAATAAGTATACTAGGTAGACAAACAAACAAACAAAACAAAACAAAAATCAAAATCTTTTAACTAGAACTGGAAGACTTACAATTCCACAGGAAATCCATGATTTTGCTTGGAATCTTCAGGCCCCTTTTCTGGGCTTCACTCACTTCTAAAAACATGAATGAAATAAAATATGAACAAAAATTTAAAAACCTTTCTTTCTTGCTATTTTCGGCCGGAAAAATTGGAAGTCGAGAAACAAGAAGAAAAGTGAGTTTTGTCCAGAAAATCTGTAATAGCTCTGTTGTTTGTAAAAAATAATTGGCAATCTTACTTGATTTCAACTTCACCGCTAACAGATCCATGAGATATCGCTTCCGCTTTTCTAGATCTGTCATCCCTGTGTTAAAAACATAGTCAGTTTGGTAATACTTTCAAGCTCAAAAGAGAGATTCCATTAATTGATCCCCCTACACTGCCCTGCATGTTAGTTTTGAGAATTTGTAAGTGCATCAAGCCGGGCTGTTGGTTTACTGATTCCCATTCATGTAGCTCAAAAGTGCCACGATGTGCCACTCCCCATCTCTCGGTGAGACATGTTATTTTGTTGTTTGTTACAGTCCCAAAAGAATCAAAATGTGCCTATTTTTAAATAACTTAAAGTATTTAACACGCGTCAGTTGTGATAAAACTGTTGTTGCCTTGCTCATACCGGTTTTTCCGTGAATTAAGTCCTCGGTGTCCTTATCGTTAAAAGTTTGGTGTACGTCAGTGTACGACCTAGCATTGACATCTGTAAAGAGAACGAATGATAAAGTCACGTATAGTGATGCGCAAAACTGCCTTCAAAATCAAACGCGACCATGGGTTGAAAGAAAACCACTCTGGGGGTGATAAGGGATAGTTAGAACTGATGAAAATCCTGACAGATTACTTGGAGAATGGGAGAATGGGACATTGAGCCCGAGTTTTCTACAAGCAGATAGTCAACGAGGCGCAGCATAGATCTTTTAATTAAGCGTTGCTTACGAGTCATTCTAGTTCGTTTAATTAATGTAAGTTGAGAAAATTCAGTGATAGATCAAGGGTATATATATCTCATTTCAAGATCACGTTCTCTGATTCTGTCAACTGTTTTAGGCTTGACAATGAATCTATACTGAATGTAGCCTCCTACGCAGACATTCTTTGGACTCGTCACGCAATCTTCCTCCCCCACGTGGGGGAGGAAGATTGCGTGACGAGCCCAAAGAATGTCTGCGTAGGAGGCTATACTGAATGAGGAATACATGGAATCTTCTGCACCAATCATGAAACACGTTACCTGGCTGATCTGGTGGAGGCAGCCTGGCTGGGACTTTGACGGGCTCGTTATCTGTTTTGAAGGAAAACTCTAATTTATTATGTTGGCTCGACAACCTGACTTCCTTTACTGTTGTATAAAAACAAAAAAAAGCTTTCAAAGTGACATTTATTGACTGTTCACCTGGAAGCCATGTTCCTCTGGAAAGCGCCATGCGTTCCGCTATAGTCATTTCTGAGGATGGAGGACAAGGAAAGATAAGTGAGGTCTAGCTAAAATATTCTGACCGTGAAATAAGTTAAGTCCATTCATTCAAGGTATCAATGTCCGTTATTACCTTAAAACTCAGATTAAGGTCTTACCAGATGCCACTCCTCTCAACGCTTCGATTGGGTCGCTATTGGGTAAAAATCCTCCTCGGTTCCAGGTCGAAGAATCACCTGATAAAAAAATGAAATATATATATAAGCGAAAGAGTTAGGCAATCATAACACAACATGAGAATGAATGTTAGTCTCTTTTCATTTATTCGTTCAGCATTGATAGCGTTAATTTTCTCGAGGTACGCGAACGCGAAGCGCGAGCCGCGAGGGCGAGCGACGTGTACCCGAAGAAGAGATGTGCGCGCTCCTCATGTGGCGCTAGTCTCGTACGTCGCGCAACGTACTCGTTGCTCTGTACTCTATGCCACCCTTTTTGTGATTGCTTTTCGATTCATCGATTTTCACTTACTGGTCAAGCCTGGACGCTGGGTATAATCTGCGGTCGCTCTCACTGAGAAAATCAGAAACGACTTTTTACTTACGTGGAGGATCATCATAAGCTTTGCGATAAGTTCCTTCTGCAAACAAGAAAACCAAACATGATTGAATGGAGATTGTAGTAAGACAGCCTTAGTAAATTTTACTCGAGTTGAGAATGAAAGAAGAGAATGGGGTGTGTAACAATATTTTCTTTTGTGCCAAATCAACAGCCCAGAAAGAAGACATATTAAAAATTAATCTTGTAATACGATAGAAGAACTTTTCCTACCGTATGTTCTCCTAATAGGAGCTTCAGGGTAATCTGTTAAAAAAAGACACAAGCCATCAATACTGTCACACATCGTCACTCGCCAGCAGGCGCATCTTTGAGTCACGCACACGAGCAAAGCGGCCCGGCGGGAGGAGTCGGGTCAGGAAGAGTCAAGAAAGCTCGCCGCGCATGCTCTGCACACGTGCGTCTATTCCGCGCATGCCAAGTCCAAACATATTTTCTAAGTGATCACGCGGTCTTAAGGGGAGGATTGTGCTGAGTGCGTTGGCGCTTTACTTACATGGTCTGGGTTTAAGTGGGAGGCCATACTTGTAGTCTCCACCTGCAATATAAAAAGAAGACAAATTTGTCATTGAAAAACCAGGAACGTGCTGAATAATTTCAATCTGAGATCGTAGTACAAATCAGCCTCATACATAACCAGTTTAAGCCATACTGCCTGTTGCTTACCGTATGTCCTTCTGGCGGGAGCCTCTGGGAAATAATCTATCAAAAAAACTTTATTAGAAAATTCAACAAAAATACGTCTGCATTCAATGCAGTAGAAGTGTAAAAGGAACATTCATAGCGCCAACCGTAATAGTGTAAGAAACCAATCACTGAAAGCAAAACAAAAGAAGGAAAGTACACAAGCGCTGGGAAACAGGCAGCCGGCACAAAATCATTCAACAGATGGGTAAGGGCGGGAAAACACGGTAAACGCGGGAATAGACGGTAAGCGTTGGAAAACATGGTCATTATTAAAGGAATTTCGAACCACGATATAAAACTGAGAAAAACGAAACCGGCCTTTTGCAACAGTTAGTCACGTGACCGATAATTTCTAAATTTTAAGCTACAGCAAAATGAATTTCAGAGCTGGAAAGAGCATGTTTTAAATAACCAAGACACCAGTTTTCAGACCAATGCCGTATAAGGTTGAGATTTAATGACGATTTGAATATTGCAAAAATTAGAAGGTTTTGTATGGAAGCGAGGAAGCTTTGCCCTCCAGAAACCTTTTCTGTTATTAATCACTACCAAAAGAAGCTGCCGGCATATAACCATTGGAGATAGAAAGAGGGGTAAAATATTAGGAAAAATGGAAATTTCTAGGCCCTTACACCGAAAGGCAAAGATTTTATGGCAGCTTGAAAACTTGCAAAATTACAAGGATTTGTATGGAAAACCACTGGAGCGTGACTGGTGGGCAAAGCGACTTCTTTTCATACAAATCCTTCTAATTTTTAACGTCCATAAAAATTCCCCCTTAGAAGATATAAACCTGAAAATTTGCATGTAAGCTTATTTGGAACTGTTCTTTCCATTTCTGATAACATTATGCATTACCAATGATTAATCAGTGTGTTCTTGAAAAGCACGTCACGTGACCAACTGTTGCAAAAGGCCTAAATGGAAACCTCACTCTTACTAATGATCTTAGTCGCTGAAAGAAAACACAAACTTGAGAACTTACGTGGTTTAGGGGCAGGTAGGTAGCCGTATTTATAGTCATCAGAACCTGAAAAGAACAGACACATTTACATGTTAGATGTCCCGAGCCAAAATCACATGATAAACGGGTAAACGCATCCTTCGCATCTTAATAGCACCTGATTGGTGAAGGGGCTCTTAGAATGGTTTCCCCGCGTTTTTCTGCTAATTTACAAATCGCTTCAGCCAACATACAACTATCGAAAATTTTCAATACTAATCTTTTCGATTTTTCCTACGCAAATCTGTTCTTGAGAATTTTCTTAATAATATTATGGTATTAGATTCCGTTTACTTACGTAATTTGTGAAGTGACGTGAGGCGTGGATCATTTATTTCTGAAAACAGAACGATAAAGATTACTGAGTCGGTAAAAACAATCAAGCCTTAGGTTTGTCTTCGACTATTGATTTCAACCTTGAAACAATTAATTCTTGTAAAATTTGAACTTGAAGCAAAAACGATTGAAATATTCAGGTGACAGAAATTTATTGAGAGTAACTACTTATCGCATATTACTTTGTGAAAAATACTTACCCATAAGTCTTCTGTAGGCTCCACTGTCCTTAAAATCTGCAATCAAATATCAATGTAACTACACTTTTTTTGTCAATTCAGTGATTTGAGTAGTTAAACGACTTTACACAACAGAGTGGGTTCTACACCCTGTAAAAGCACACAATGAAATATTCGGTCGGTAACAGGTTATTATCACTGCAGGAGTTAATGAAAACAAGAAAAAACTCTTTAAAATTTGTTCGTAAATGGCTACCACGTGGTTGTTTTTTGTTGTAATGATATCAAAAAATATCATTACGCACCTATTGCATTCTCCGCTTGACCTTACCGCGGAATTTTTATTAGGAGCTCAACAAGCGTACGTTAGACAAAAACTTAGACGATACCATATCATGTCGCTAGAGTACCAAGTTATGTCGTCAAGGTGCCAGGTCATGTCGGTAAGGTACCAAGTCATGTCGCTAAGCAACTTGCGTCACATACACCACTGGCTTACTGATCTAACTAGACAGCTATAGACAACTTACTTAGTTTTGGAAGACCACGAGTAGACGAGTCGCTTTTAATATCTGATAAGTGAGAAAGGCAGGCAAGCCAATAGTCAATGTGGTGATCTGCTAACTTTAATCAGGGAATATGTTTCAGAAATGCCAGGCTGCAGAAATGCTATGCGGAGCTTATTGGAAGAGGCGGGAAGGAAAAGCCCTGGGAACGAGTTTGTAAGAACTAATGATGTAATAGAGCGGTTTTCAATTGAGTGTCGTAAAACCAAAACCAAAGTAATTACTCCAGTCAATCACAAAGAACACTGACAATACAGTGAACCAATCAAAACTCGAAGTAATTACAGGTAGCTGACGCAAAGCGCAGGAAAATGCATGCGAACGCGTGACGCGTTCGCATGTGACGCGTTACACGTCACAATTGGTTTTGGTTTTACTTCTTATTGGATGAAAAAGTGGCGCGAATCTTTTAGGCCAATCATGCAGCGTAGAAAGTGCAAAACCAATTACGGTACTTTTCGACCCTCAAATGAAAACCGCTCTAAACTGTAGCTAACTGAGTCTAGAGAATCAGATATTTCCGGTTCCAAGTCATATGTTACCAGCGTCAGTCGTGTCACGGTGAGAAAGTTCCTCAGGAACTGGTTTATAAAAAGAAACAAATTAAAATGAAGGCATTGATCTGAGATAGGAAATCCGTCAATTTAACAGCTTAGATTGAGAGATATGATCAACGGCGATCAACAAAATGTACGAATTATTTAGCTGAATTCCGAATTCAAGTAGTTTCGATTTCCAGCCATTTTGGGAGTCCGGTTGCGGTGTGCGGCAAGGAACGTGGGCCCAGGAAACGGCTGGAAATCGAGCTTAGTATTCAAGAGTTACCCGTAATGAAATGTTTAAATGTCCCACCCTTACCTGGTTTGGCAGACTTTTCAGGAAGCAAGGCTGCATCTGCAGAGGCTGTCAAACAAAACTCACTTAGTATGGTTTTTAAGAATTTTTGGTAGGGGTAGTAAACTTAAGTCTGTGATTTGTAGAAACGCCGATTTTATTGGAGGTATACCAGTGCTGCTAATGGCAAGACAGAAAATTCAACGAATGTTCATAGGTTAGCCGAGTTTCTGGCGTTCAATTGCAAGAAGTGCGAAGCCGTAATTCTCGTAAGTTGTTAGTAGTCACCGGACATTGGGTTGAGCATCTCATCAACAATGGAAGCTTGGATTCGTGGAATATTTTAAAACCGCCATGCAAGCATAACAACTTTGAATTCTTCGGGCCTACATAAATAAGTTCAACCACCGCGGCGCCCGTAAAATAAACTAATTAAAAAATCCGGGAAAAACAGAAACCGTACAGACAAAATTACTGGGCTTTAATAGGTTAGAATACTTTAATTAATTATTGATGAAGAATGAATTCTTACTGTCTGTTGTCTTCTTTTCAGTTTCAGCTTTTGTCTTCTCAGTTTCGTCTTTTTTTTGCCCAGTGTTTGTTACGCCTAAAAGGACGAGAATTCTATTAGTGCATTTGACTTGTTTGGAGCAGCCAAATAAAGCAAGAAAACAAGCAATTAATCAAGTGGAACTGAGGAAAATAAAAAAAAAGTCAAAACGGTTCATTTCTCTTACTCTTGTCAAGGGCCTCGAGTTTTTTTAAGGAGACTTCCCTTGCTTTGTCTGTAAGTTCCTTGGCAGCCTCTGAGGAAGTAATAATCAAGTAAACTTATAAAAGTCTGTAGGTGACTAAAATTTCTCCTCCAAAAACCGTTTAAGATTAAAGATTTATGTGTTTGTGTTCGGAATTTGCAATTATCGCCGCAGTTTTCCTCTAGAGATTTTACGTCATATCAAGGTATTTAAGCCTTGACGCCTCTTTAGCTAGTCACTCGACACAGCCAGTTTCGCGTTCGCACCAGGTCGAGCTTTATTTTTCTAGTATTCTATTGACATTTAGTTTCCTAGCTTACAGTAGGGCAATTCGTTTTCTTCGCTTCTTCGCTTCTTCGTTATTGCTTGTATGTTTGCCTTTTCTTTCTCGTCTCCAATAAACACAACTGGTCGTCTCCTTCCTATATCACTGTGCCTGTTGTTTTTTTTCCTGCTGATTGGCACTTAAAAGTTTTCTCTGTGACTGGACGAAGTGACATACCAGAGAGAAATTTACTGAAATACATATCTCGCTGTGAATGTTAGCGTAGGCTTGATATTCGCCGCTCTCTCGTGTCTGGTCTATGTTTCACCCCTCACGGCTTCGGGGGAGGAGCGCCGGCTCCTTTCCAGGGGAGGAGGAGGAGAGGGTGTTGGTTGTTAAGTTGCCATAAAGGAATTAGGAATTAAGATAAATAAGAGAGTTAAAATTTGACTGAAATAAAACTCGTGTTAAAGATATTTAGAATTTACCAGATTGTGTGTTTTTTGAAGCATCCTCCTGGTCACTGGTCTTCTTTGTTTCTATACAATGATGAAATGTGAATGAATCAGTCTTTGAAAGAACCGCGTGAATCAGCGTTTGGAGGGGAAAAACAGGTTTTTAAAACAAAACCTATAACATTGCCGTATGCGTTTAACTTCTCTGGAATTGTATATGGAGAGCAAGGCATTTCGTAAAACCGTTGAAGATGTTTTTTAAAAAAATTCCTAGTGCGGCAGGAAAATACGTTACATAGTCAAAATATATCAAAAAACAGAAACCAAACAGAAACAAGGACAAATTAAACGATCTAGACCAAGTTTTGCGACCTTTTCCGATAACAAAGGTGGTTTTGTACATATCGTGTGTCGGTTGTTGATGAACTTCCCGTTATCGAGAGGTTTATCAGGGAGTTTAGGGTCATTTAGAGAGTTTAAGAAAACCAGCAACGGGAACGAGCAGGTAATGAGCAGAACAATAGCTGTGCACGTGCGTTATAATTCTTGGTACATTTGTTTGTCGCCCTCTGCTAAACAACAACATGAAATGACCAAATTCTGGGTTGTGTGGAGAACGTGAACCCCGACGGATAAATTTAAAATTTCTATTTCGAATTTGACCTTGTGTTCCAGAACCAGTTTTGAGATAGTTTTGACAAAGAGAAACTAACTAAATGAGGTAAAATATAAATTCATTTATTTAATCGACGATGTTCTCGGCGTTGCCGTAGTAGCTTCTGAAACTCCCTATTTTGGCCGTTGGGACGCGCTTTCGTAGCCGTTGTCGTTGTAGAGAGGTTTAAATGAGAGTAAATGTATGGATCGTCCTCTGGCGCACAAAATGTGACCATTGTAGAGGGGGAAGGGGGCCGGCCGTTGTGGGGGAGCGCTGGCTTCTAGACCTACCTGGAGAATCGCTTTCCTGGGCAGTCAATTGTTCAAGTTCTGAAAGGAGAATTACAATATTTATATTACGTCCAATGCCTGCGTGTGGCTGATTTTCTGAGTTATTCCCTTGGGTTTTGGCTATGTATCTTACTTTTTTGTCATGTATTTTACCCCTCGCTTCCTCTCAGGATGCCAAATATACATATCAACAGATAGGTTAAAACTTGAATATATCATTAATCGTTCAAGGGATCGGTTTACTTGTTTACAGCGCGTGGTGCTTTGAAGGAAGCAGAGTCGAGTAAGACGAGACTGGGCAGAAGAACGACAGAATAGGGGAGCAATATGAGAGCAGAGGTCATGAATCGCGGTCTGAATCGTTGTCGTCGTCCAGTAGAGTGAAGATAAATTCAGTCTCAGTTTCTATTGAGTCAGAGAGGGAAGACTTGTACACAAATCGAGTTGCGAAAGCCGAACTGGAGGCGACTGAGAAAAGTGTCCCCGACTCTCAAAAAAAGAGCGCGAGTAGTCCGAAGAAGAAGGAGACTAAAGCAGGATTAAAGCACTAAAGCACAGGAAAATAGAGACCTGAATGTTCTTTGTCGTCGTTTTCCCTTCACTAAACAGCGATATACGCAAATATTACTTAAAAACAATGGGCCTTGTCTATCATTTGGTCTTCATCAAAAACCGGTCCATTAAAAAGCTATGAACATATGCGAAGCGTTCCCTTCATAGAGTTTCTGGTGGAAATTCTTTCATGATAGTATTTTAGGGAGAAGCAACTTGAGGAATGAGACGAGAATCGGGGAATTAACCAATTCCGTGACGCGTGGGTGCTGCATCTATTTTGGCGCTTGTTAAAATTATCAGATTAAGGGAATTAATTTGGCGATAACAGAAAATCGTTTTAGCTTGTGTTTTAACACATCACTCCGTAGTATTCTCACGTCCAAGCATAATCCGTCGACTTAAAGGAACCACATTATGGTTTGCATATCTTTAGAAATTTAGGCTTAATTTTTTAAAGTTTGTCGTTTGCGATCTCAGTGCGTTTGCCTCTCTATGGCTGTTATTATCTATTTGGTGTTTTTCTATCTTTGTAAATTACTTTTTTCAGGTATACTGTGTACGAGTCGACAAAATGCAACTACAGCAATCACTTCAAAAAATATTTGCTTTATAATTATTTAAAATAGACAGCTAACCACACTGACTGCTACTTTAATAATTCCAGAAACCGCCGAGGCAAATGAAGCTCCATTTAAACATTTGGAATATGTTTGTGTTCCTTGTTATTTGGTTCTAGACACCTAAAGCTCTTTATTTCTGGGTTGTTAACGTCAGAAAAAAATATTTACTTGAGTTATGTCCACGCCTCTGCGACGAAAACTTTGCGTACATTGCGGTGGGCATAGTTTTCATAACGAAACCAAAATTATTCTCCATTTAAGCTGAGAGACAGATTAAAGGTATTTTAGAGGTTCCAGAAATATGTGCCGCGCCCTCTCCCGCGAGCCTATCACTGTCAAGGGGCTGGGCGCCAGACGCTGTAATAGTATCCCGCGTCCCTCGCAAAAAGTCAAAAGGTGACCTGAGCGGACAACAACATCACTAGCGAATATGATACAACCGAAGAATAAACGAAATAAAAAATTTAGGCGCCCTGTAGATTTACTCCGTTTGAAGAACAGATTTTCGTTAAATAAAGACTTACTTAAAATTTTTGCTGCACTGCACTCATGGAAAAACTAAATCCCTTCCCATGGCATTTCAAATTATATTAATAAAAGCCACGACTATGTCTTCTGCAGTATAGTCGACGATAGATAATAAAACTGCATCAGTGTTACCCAGCGGTCAGATTGTACTTGTGGGACCATTCGAGTCCTGCCTAAACCGACCTAACATTGCTTTAAATACATCCTTTAAAACAAAACAATCTGATTTTCTGCCTGGTTATAAAATCATTAAAGTTTGAGCTATAACAAATCTAAAAGGCGGGTACTTAATTGTATGATAGGAATGAATCGTTGTAAAATGAAATTATTTCATTGCAGCACGTACTCAATCAGACTCGCCAATGTACAGAAAAACAAGACGAAAGAGACATTAGCAAAGTAATGGTGAAGACATTGTTGGGCAGAATTTTAGACCCACATCTTGATAAGAAAACCGGCAAACACGAGAGAACATGAGAGAAAGCTTATGTGTAACTGCTCTGTTTTACAGCACAACTTACCTTTCTCTATTTCTTCTAAGCTGAGCTCTGGGCTGGGGCGCGCAGAAACCAACGCTAACATCAACATAAAAATAAGCCGACTCCACAACATTTTGAGCGGTTAGGAATGAAAGATCAAAGTTAATTCTTCCTTAGCGTCTCTCTTGCGACGCGCGACAATACTCGATCTTATGCTGACCGACGCGACCAAGTGCTTTATATAAATTTCGATCAACGGTTTGCGCGGTTCATTTGATTGAGCCGAGACTGACCAATCACAGCTTGTCTTGATGTACCGGTATCCTGTTCAACATCATAATCACGATAATGAACCAATGACATGACACTGACAACTTTCCAAAATTATGTCAATTACAAATTAATTTATTACATTAGTCTATTTATGAACGTGCAAAGCTTGATCGCTTCGATGTAAGTAAATGTGAGCTCTTCCTCTGCAGTGGACAAGCAAAGACAGCAATGCACAAAAGAAACTATCGTGATAATATTGAACAGCCCGTGGTCGCCGGCGGGATTTTGATCGCGAGTGCTTTTACGCACGAAATTCCGTAATTGCGCCCCAATACTATTCCAATAAGCAGCCCCCACCTCTACCGGCATTTGAAGGTGACATTTATATACAGCATGGACGATATTACACATATTACCTAATCAACAAAAATAATGAGACAGTAATAATAATTACATGGAACTTTTTTCCAGGCGTTCGGTTAGTTTAGGAGTTGAGCCGGGGGGGGGATAGCACGAAAAACGGAGAGAATAGAAGGGAGGGGCTGCTGCTCGACATTGCTCGCGAGGAATCATTTGGTTACCAGACTTCGTGGCAGGCGCTAAAAGTCGAGGACGGCCAGAAGGCAACCAGATCGAAGCGCGAAGCACGATTGGAGGGAGAGGGAAGAGAACGCCTGCAAAACACGCTATTATTGTTGTCATGATGGTTGTGTAAGTTTGTAAGAGGTAAAGATTACATGAAATGAATACTGGTTTCCCTGGGAACAATTTTAAAACTTAGCAACCTGTCACGCAACGCTCTCTCTCGTGTAATCTCTTTCTCTTACAAATTTACAAGCGGCATTCCAACAATTTCTTTCAAAGGAAGAAAAGCTGGGTGGTTGTTTGAGTTCCCGTTGTTGCAATTTTTGTTGCTGCTGTTAGATTTGAATGGGAGAGACATTTCAGTTGCTGGAGTTCAGATTAAGCTCTATATTACTAAAGAACGGATGTAACAACTTCTCTTCCATAGTGTTTTCCCGCCTTATTTTTTTAATCGCATTTTGGTCATTCCGGTCAAATGTAATAAGTATGCTGCGTTGTAAAAACCGAGAAATACAAGTCATAGAATTGATTCATGACTGTAGAACTGATAATGTGCGTCGTTTGGTTCGTATTATAAAACGCTGCTTTTTTTTTATCCCGGAAGTACTTCGAGAGCCTTAAATTCCGGGGAGGGGAAGCTCATGAGTGACAACATTTTGTAATACAAAACTGCACGATTATATAAATTCACCAAACGAATCTTGTACGGCGCAAAGAGTCAAATTGGGTTCTTCTTTTTCTTTGCAGCGGTATTCTTACATGTCCTCGGCCTCAGGGTGGGCGTGAAAGCTCATGCGGATTAGAGATCCCCTAAATACTTTTTCGTGATACCGTTCGGCTTTCCGACTCTAAAACATGCTTAGAAATTTTTTATTTATACCATTACGTCGTTAAGTAATATAACACTCGAGTCAGTTGATTATATTGTGTCTTGAGAATTAAAAGTCGGAGTCGCCACAAGCCACAGAACTGTAGTGTTTTGTTTGTCTAGAGGATGTAATGCTGTATATACAGACAGCTGACGACTGTTCGTAAAGTACGGCTTGGAGACTAAACATTGTTCTTGGCACAATAGTCAAATACCTGTACACAAAAACATTCAGGTAGGGTAGAATTTGGAAAACAGCAAATGTAGGTTATATCTGATCTGATCATAGAACAAATCTCTAAGACGACTATCCGTTTGATCATTCCCTAACTATAAATGAGGAAGAAGCAGTCACATCTGATGAAGAGCTGTTGCTAAGACAGTATTTAAAAAATGTTTACGACACTGTTAGGCTTTCAGATACGACATATTTCCAAGAAAATACCATTTTGATCAACGCGAGGGAATGCAAGGGCTTACAACTATCCCCAAATTGGTGATATCACAAGAAAGGATCGAAAAGCTGACAAACTGATTCTTAGGACTGTTTGCAGATCTCTCTGAGAATGTGCCTCGAATCAGTATACTCGTGGAATAAGTAGGTCAAACTCACAAGAAAGATCTTCTCCATGAGAAAATTTAATTCTCCTGACCCCAACATGACCATTTTCTATTTGTATGTTCAATTTAGTAGAATGCAGTGTTTTTCCTCCAGTGTCATGACTACAGCATTCCTCAGCATAACTGATTTTCCGCAGAAAGTAATATAATAAATAAAATGTCGGTTTAGTTTCGATTCGAAAAAAATTGACAGAAGTTATAACTCGTCAGTGCTGCTAGCAAGAATGACGATATGATATAGCTAGATGAAAACAAACGAGCGATGTGTTGAAAAGTATTTAGTAAAGTAATATGCCAACAAATAGTTTTTAAGTATGAAAAAGTATGGAGACTAGTGTCTAGGAATAGGATTCCGTGGTCAGAACGAAGGCAACTACAAAACAGACTGATCGGATCGATGGCTACAAAAACAATAACAGCAAAAATCAAATTGCAATATTTAGAGAGGAATCTACATCAGCGTTGGCTGGTTTTCACGCGGTTGAAAACATAATAGACATGCTATTTCAGTTTTTAAATCGATAGCATCCCACAGACTTCAATTCTTCAATTCAATTCTGACTGATTCTCAATTTTAAAACTCAGTAACTACGCATAGAAAGAGATTTATAGCTATTATTTGTTTAGTCCTGTTGTCACTAAGTCTCTTACAAGCAGTAATCTAATTTATGCCCCGAAATGGGCTAGAGGTTTCTGTCTGTGAGAGGATTAACAGTATTTGTTTCCCGAACTGCTCGCATTATTTGAAAATGTTTCAGCAAATTCTTCAGATACTTGTAAGTGCTAAAAAAGTGAGCTTCCACTTTCAGTCATAAATTTTGTCTTTTGCTGATCTGCCTACAGGAGGAAAATATATTGTTCCTCATACCTCTCCATTACCTCCGTTTCGCACCCCCCCCCCCCCCCCCCCCGCTAATCCCCCCTCGAATAATTAACGGCAACTTTTAATTAATTTAATGGGTTTTTTGGGGGGGGGGATGTTGCGGTGCAATGAGTGAACTGCGGGAAACCCTGAGTCCTGCTTATCTTAGGAATTCTGTTCAAACACTAGAGTTCCAGCCAGTCTGTCTAAATCCGATTTCATCGGTTTATAGTTTTGGGTAGTTCACAGCTCATGGCGGAGCAGTTTATCTGGATTTACTGGACACTTTAATCATTGTTAATCGCTGCATCGGTTTGGAATTAGCCATTGTTTATTCCATTCATCGGGCGATTCAAATCTTTACAAAAGTTGTGCAACCCTGACCTGAAAATATTAATCATATATTTAATAATACTCTATTTCTATAGCGCTATTTCCCTTTAGCTCAATAGTAGAAGCTAAAAAAATTGTTACAAAATTTTCTATGAAAACTGGAATACGCTCTTTCCATCTCTGGAAACCATAAAGCTCTACCTACAATTTTTTTTACGATAAATGGTCACTCGCCCAATTGTTGCAAAGGGCCTATTCACGGCTGAGAAAGCATAACTTATATAAAATAATACGTCTGACAGTATAATAAAATAACGTGCCAATATCTATATAGGTAACTTTTTTTACGTTGGCTCTCCTATTTTGTCAGCGGAATCAGATACAACTCTAGAATGATTTTAATTCTTTTTCCCTTGGTAGGCCCTGGCGGAGTAGAAGCAAGGCGCACGCGGTCAAAACAGGCAGGTTATGTGGATGTTTGTGCTTCCTTCTCTAAATCCTGCAAGGAAAGAGGAAACCAAAATATAAGACATTGCATAGCACGAAAACTAATTAAATGTAGACGGATGGTTAATGTCGTAAACAGTAGTGATATGTTCAAATAAACACATACCGCCAAACTACTTGATCGTGCGGCCGATACAACAGCATCATGGATGGATGGAAACATCAGGCGACTGTCTATTTTGTTAGTAGCAGTTGTTTCAGTGGAGCTTACAAGCATCTTGGTAATGTAGGCTGTAAAGTAATAAATCAGATACTTTTCATACATGGTCTGTTAAAGACGGTTCACTTGTAGTATAAGACTTCAGTTGTGAAATATGCTCTTGCGAAACATTATTCAGTTTTAAACATATTTACTATCAACATTAACTCCAACCCTCTTAACAAACTTACATGAACATCCAGCCAAGTAAATACGAACTCCGTGTTTTTCATAGTCTTTAATTAGCTGAAATAAAATATGTCCAGTTTAAGTTTAACAAGGATTTGAGTGACTGAGAAGTATAGAGATTTATTTTTCGCCATCATGCCTGGTTAATTCAGCTAAGAATGAAGCCAAAAACTGAGTGGAATGAATAAGGAACAAATCCATTCATAGGTGTTCATACGTGTTCATAGGTGGTGTTGATATTACACACCGTATATGTTTTTTGCAAAGCCAGTTATTTTTTATTTTTTTTTTTTTTTGCAAAGCCACTGAGATACTGAAAGGGGCTGTATAAAGGCTGTCAGCTCTACTAGCAAAAACGAGACAAATTCATTTGGTTTTAAGCTTATTTCGGAAGTGATCCTTGATGCCGCTAGCTAACTAAATTAAGTTTGCGAAAAACTGCTAGCAAACAGAGTCAGCATCTCCAATCTGCCAACTCTGATAGCAGTTACTCCAGTAACAATTTATCTGTACTTCCTTAATATGTATTTGTTTCCTGTATACACGACCCCACAAGCATATGCTTTAAACTTCCATCGTGGAAAGGATACTGTGTATGTGTGTGTATGTAGACACAAACGGTGCATGGAATAACAACATTTCAAAGCACATACATTAACATGAGGGATCTCATAGTATCAAGCGCATATCCTTGTTGTCAACGTTGGATTAGACGGTCCGCGTGGTTGGGGTCTATCATTTGACAGTCTGACCGCACAGAAAACTAAGACGAGATCAAGCAGTAGTTCGGAGGAACTGGGGAGGACGACAAGACACCGGAATTTCTCCCCTCCCACTTACTCCCAATTTTGCTCTTAACTGTCCTACGAAAAAAAGCTTTCTGAAAAGGTAACCACAATGTTAAAATACTCACAGACGGTAGCACTTGTAGACCCATTGAATCGATGAATGTGAAACTGCTGCCGTCAATAACAACAGTGTGAACAGGGTGATCGGGCTCTTCAACATCGACTGCCATAGCTTTGTGGTCGCTTCCTTTCACTGGAGTCATTTTCTATCAGATGAAAATAAACGGTGAATCGCCCATGAAAAGAGAAAAGAGGCAGATGTGATAGATGAATGACTACTGATGCTTAAGCTTAAGTCACTCTGTAAACCAGCCTTTAGTGGCAGCTAAGAACGAAAGCATCATGCAACGACTTCCAAAAAGGTCTCGTTCAAGCCTATTCATTTTTGTCGACTTTTGTTTTCGCAATCCCTTTACATGTGTGATTACAAAGGTCTTTCATTTTTTTAACTCTTTGACTAGTAGTTTTTCATAATCTGAGTTCTTAAAGGGACATGCTGGCACTTTTTTGTCAATTTGCTTCCGTTCACCAGCTGCCAAAGTGCGAGGAGTCAGAAGCCCATCAGGGTTTATTTTTTAGTCGACAGTAGCAAGTGATTACCATATCAGATGACCATAAGAAGATGAAATATCACATGTCAGGAGCGATCAACAAACAAACAAAATCTAGTTCCCTGGCTTAAAGCAAGCCAATGACTTGATTGACTGACACGACTTGGTAGCTATTTGGGAACCCGGTGATCAGTCAGGACGTCAATGATAAACTTTGAGCTCAAACAAGAGTCCATGCAATGTTAAAACTTGAGCATATAAAAGTAGAGCTTATAATTTTTCGATTTTTGTGTTAAATATATTTGTTAATAAATATATTTTTTAAATTACCCCGGAGTATGTGATCTCGCGTTGCTGAACATTCTTGCGTCTCTGTGGTCCTTCGTTGCTGCCATTTGCAAGTTTCACCTCTTTGCGTTCTTCTTCTTTGACGGAAGGATCTTTCCCGGTGACTGCCACGAGGGATTTTCTGAAGCGCTCCACGTTGGCAAAGTACAAAGACGACTCAAACCGCATCACCTTTATTCCAGCGACTTCGATGGCCTTAAGAAGAAATGGATCAAATGCTTTTTAACTAGGAAACAACGTAATCTAGATCAAAGTACAGACGACAGAAAGTTGCGACTAATTGATGAATTAATCCTTGAAAATCTGAGATAAAAACTATCGATAAAAGGTTTGAGCTGGTTTGCTATGATCATGAGTTTCTCTCAGTCGAGTTTTAGGTTTCCTCAGGAGTGCTTGGTGTTCTTTTGGTGTTTTTTTGCTTGGTAAGGTAAGGTAAGTCTGCAAGTGGCCCATTAGCATTAAGCGACTGAGAGTATCTCTACTCCCCCCTGGACGGGATGCTAGTCCATCGCAGGGTTACCCCCCAGCATTAAATTCGCCGGTACCCATTTATACACCTGGGTGGAGAACGGCACTGTGAGAGTAAAGTGTCTTGCCCAAGAACACAACACAATGTCCCCGGCCAGGGCTCGAACCCGGACCGCTCGATCCGGAGACGAGCGCACTAACATGAGCATCACATGAGGCCACCGCGCTTGCTTTACAAATTAAACCACCTGTCTTACAGCTACGCTAAAATTGTCACTGGCAAACAGATATGACAATAGCTATTCACGGAGTTGGATTCGTTAATAAACAACTGAAATTCGACTTGCACATACCGATGGACATTTCTTAATATCACGGTACAGTTCTGTTTCTTTCACGTGTCCAAGTATGAAATGATTCGACCTGAAAGCAAAATAATCATAATCATGATAATAATAATATCATAATAATAATAACGTTAATCTTTATGACCTCACGGATTCACTGTTTTCGTTTTTCAAAATGTTACACAAAATGTTCATAATAACAGCAGAAAACAGTTTCCACTGATCGACTTACTCAACTGATCGATCGAATGATTGATCGTTGAATGATTGATAGATGAATGGTGGATGGATTGTATGAGTGCGTGCGTGTGCGTGCGTGTGAGTGCGTGCGTGTGACGATGAGTGATTGGTAGAGAACAACCGAGTAATAACCGATGAGTAAATATTTTACCTCGACATTGTAAGCACGACTGCAAACAAAGCACAAATGATTCCTATACCAAGCCCCAGGTCCACACCCATCAGTATGACGCCAAAACAACTCAAAAACCAGACAACCTGTAAACGAATCCAGACAAGCAAAAATTGGTTTTGTAATGCTGAATGACCAAAAACTTTACTTAATCATCTCTGAGGTCAATTCTGCGAAGAGGTAACTACGTATCTGAAGACGCCAGGAATATAAAATATTTGCTTATCGTTATCAGTATTTTCCTGTAATCGCCATTCTATTTCTAACAGAACAACAGACCATTCTTCTTTTTCCGCGAAGTATAGAAAGAATAGCTCTTATAGCCTCCTCTAGTCGCATCTCATATCATCTCGGAAGACGTTCGATCGAGCACAGGAACAAGCGGAAAAAAAGAAGTAGAACAGATAAAAAGCTCATAGAACCCGCTAAATACAATCTCAGCGAAGATTTAATCAGATCTGTTTCAAACACATTTATGTGGAAAAAAATTCAATCTTACCGCATCAGGCTTGTATATTTTCCATAAAGCTCTCAATCTTGAAAACTGTTTCAGAAGACCCATGAGATTAGCTATTACGACAGCGGCTAAGATGGCCTGCAATGGTAAGAAGAACACAGTCAATAATGAATGGTGCAAATATAAAGTAAGATTAGACTCTTAAAGCAATTTTCGTTTAGCCTTCAAAACGCGATCTGCCTTGCGAATTGAACCGGCACGCACCTCTGGTAACAACTCACAGGATTGCATGGCTGAGATAATACAAAAAAACAACCGGAACAGTGGGCCCTAGCCCTAAAACAAATCATTGCAAAAAGAGGTTACTAAAGGTTGCCTCACACTAGATGATTTTTTTTTTTCCAAGAACGGCAGACTTTTTGTCGGGGTCAAATCGGGTTAAATTTGTCGGGTCCTCAGCTTGTCGCACTCAAGCCGACTTTTTTGTTCGCGACTAACCGCATTTAGGGTTGGAGCCGAGTCATCAAAAATCAAGATGGCGCCTTTAAGATACTGAAGTGACTTCACACTCATGATCATACATGTCCTAAGTAATTGGTCGAGCCGCGAGCGAACCCCTCAAAAATTGTCTTGGTCGATCACACACTAGCCGACGACGCCCGACAAGACGTTTTCGAGGTCTAGCAAACCCGACAAGCCTCAACCCCACAGTAGCGGACTAGTGAAGATTTTTTTATCGGCCGCCAAAAAAACAGGCTAGTGTCCGCGGCGTCCTTAAGAGGTGCGTGGCTACTGTCCGAATTTCATCTACCACCAGTTTTAAGTATCAGAGAAGCTTACCCCAGAAAACTCAAATACATAACAGAACGCACTATGAAGGCAATACCAACTAAAGGGAAAATCATTTTTTCTTTTCTTTTACTTTACCTTGGGAAGATGGAAGAAAAGTGGAGCCATAAACAGCAGGACCAGAATAATAAGAATGATAACAACAATACTGCACAGCTGTGAACAGTAAAATAACAAAAATATACATGCGTGTCAGCTCTTTACCATTCACGTTCAATTAGAATCAGATAAGGCCAGTTGTGCGTCAGGTTCATGAATCATATCAAAAATGCCTTACATATTTTTTTTAGGAATTACCGTGTAAATCATTCCAAAATCTGTTCGAAGGTGTTAGAAAATTATTTACCAGGCGTTCAATAACGAGAGAAGACTAACAGCTGTGTAACATTGGCAGGAAAAGAGCGTCGGTCTTTTCACCTATTGTTCAAGTAGCTAATTTTAGGAGTGGGTTTCCTGTGACTGGCCGGAAGAAGACGCTGATCTTGGCCTCAATCAAGCAATTGATTTGAATTCCATAGAACAGCATGTTATGTTAGTATGCGTGTATTTACCTGTGTGTTGGCGAGGTTTTCCTGTACAGCAGTCCTCGCCAAAGCGTTGCAAATTGGAAAGCAAGAGAAAAATGAGCCCGCGACGTTCCCAGCTCCGTAGGCGATCAGCTCCTAAAAAGAAATCGATTCTGGTTTAATACGGGAGCTTGTATACAGTCATCAACATGTCGTAATTTTTTTCGGCCTAACAAAGATAAACACCTTTCCCCTGAAACGGTCGCATACCGTCAGTTGTGGCCTTCACTGCAATGAATGGCGTGACTTCGCGCTTGTCTGATTATGTATACAGTCAACTCTAGTCTTGTGGACACCTCCCTATTACGGACGCTAGAAATTACAGGCAAAATCCAGATCTCCGACGAAAGCTATAGAGGTTTGACTGGAAATGACTCCCGCTATTACGGACTCTCGCTATTACGGGATTACGGAGACTTTCGTGGTACCAAAATGACAATTGTATTGTTTCGACTCTCGATAAAGCGGACATCAAGCATTTCTCATTTGACATAATTATGTAAAATTACAGTTTGCTGTTCATTATTTGTTAAAATACACTTCAAAAGTTTTCTCGAATGTTTATTTTCACATTAATTCTTTTTTTGTCTGCAAAATAGTCCTTGCTTCACAGATATTACCTACGTTATTTTTTGCGGCACTTATTATCTCACACCACGTTGTAACAGACTCACGTCATTACGGACACGGACTTCTCCGAGTGTGTCCGCTATAAAGGCGAGAGTTGACTGTAACTTGTACCCCTCCACGGACACATAGCCTGTCTACTTTTTAATACAAACGTACCTGGTTCGCTTCCACCGTGTAACCGTTCTTCTTTGCAAACATCACCGATACCGAGATGTTTGTAGCAAAAATAACCACCGCGATCACAAAGGCGTCTGGGAAGATGTTTGACATCATGGAAAAAGAGGGTACACTTAGAGGAGGTAGTCTGGAAATGAAAGTGGCGATGACAGTGAGTCTTCAGTAATCAATGTTTTTTCTATTAAAAAGGTTAATTTTTGACATCCTTAGATGGGTGACTTTACCTTGAATCGAAATGCTCGAGGCTTACCCTTTTGGTATGTCTTGTAAAATGGCCACTCCAAACTTGTCATGGATTTTTCCTCCGTATGAAATTGCAGTTCCTACAACAACCTAGGAATAGGGAAACAAGGCTAATGTTAATACAAGATAAACTCTTTAAGTCATTTGATCCCAGGAACTCCTCTACAAGACGAATCAACACGTTACATTTGTCTACGTACAACGAAAATTTGGTTGAAAATGTGAATGGACTACCGTACAGGGAGTAAAAATTTGACGTCAGCTGTACTGTGGTAAGTTTATATTTTTAACTTCGTTAATAAAAAAAAAATTTCGCTCCTTAGAAACCAACCCCCTTCATTTTTTTGTCTACCTACAACACCGATGAAAGGAAAACGAACCGTCATACCAAGACTGAAGCATCAAACTTTTCCTCCCAAATCGAGATTAAAAAAAACTATTTCGAGATGAAGATGTCATAACTCCGGGCGATACCGCTCTATTGAACTTTCCACTTAAACTTAATATGTCCAATATATATATTTTTTCATTATCGCAAGAAACACTCGAACTATTGATTCCGAAATGATGGATGTGACGTCAGAATGTGACGTCAGAAATGTGACGTTAGAAATGTGACGTCAGAAAGAAAAGCCTGATACTCAGGCTAGAAACGGGCTCGCATGATAGCTGCTAGGGCTGGAAGTCGCTTTCATCACTACCACCATTTAGAAGATTAATCAGGTCAATCCGTCTATGTTTGCGTTTGCACTTCCAGCACTTGTGGTCAACCTCTTTCCCTGTACTACTCCTTTTCTTTGGAACATGAAAGTAAAGGTCCTAGGAACGAGGGTTTTGGAAGAGACCTCGAATAATGTATTTAAAGAGGATTTTAGTGAAGCACTTCAACTCAAAAAAGCTTTGTCGTCTCGACATGGACGTTATTTGAATTCTCGGAGAGTCCTTTAGCTGCTCTCCCACAATTAAAAAAAGAAGTTCTACAGAGAAACAAATCCGGTATTTCGGAATATGGCTGACTGACGCCCAGTTTACAGAGAAAAATTGCCCTTGTTAAAAACCTCCCTGTAGGAAGGGGTCCGACCCCAGGCTATCTTTCCTACTCCCCTTCTACCACCCCCGTGGCCCATCCTTGTTCCCTTTACTTCATAAAGAATAAAATAAAATGAACAGTCAAAAGGATAACATTACCACCAGCAATTCAGCAGGGATAGGGACGGGTAGTTTGCTCTTGAATCGTTCATTCACTTTTTTTAGTCCAATCAGAATAGCTAAACAGAGCAAGCCAGTAATGATGGCTCCACCGTTGGAGGACGCTATGTGTTTAAGCATGTAAACCACGGCCTGATGAAAAAAACAAACAAACAAATGTACTCATTCGACTTAAACAAGAACGCAGACTGGACCATCTCGCATTATGCACGAAGTAATACATATATGCATGCAAGACACTTTCGAAGATTCCTAAGGTTAAGGAACTGAAGTAAAATTAAAAT